>JACFYI010002276.1:343041-359548 GCA_014898755.1 Handroanthus guayacan
AAAAAAAAAAAAAAGACAAAAAAGAAAAAAACAAGAAAGAAAATTAAAGCACTTGTACTGAGTTGGGTCAGAGAGCAAGCCTGGTGGAAGTGAAGACGTTCAAGAGATTAAAATGAGGAGATGTGTTGTCAGAATGCAATTCGCGGACTAATCACGTCATAGTACGATGAAGTCGACCTTTGAACCCCATATATTTACTGTACTTTCTCAATTATTATTAAAAATTTTATACCTTTTCTATTAACTGAGTTTTTCAAGAATTTCCATAATAGCGGTAACTAAGAACAGACCTTTTTCCTGCGTATCTTTCTTTTTACCATTTGGTAAAAAAAGACACCATACGAAAATATGCTCTTCCTTTTTTTTTTCTTTTTGTCAAAACTTTTTATATTTATTTGGGTTTACCTTTTTGTGGGCATTTCCATTTTTGTGGGTATTTGTTTTAGAAAGACAGAGAGTAAAAGGTATGTGATCAATACGGAAATTTTGGGTTGTGTGGTCTGAAAATAAAGGCTGTGTTGCAATTGCATCAATTGCTATCAGATTTTAGGAGAAAAAGAAAAAAGGATCCTTCCTGTATTCGTAATGCCCATATCTTTATCTTTGCCATTCAAATGCGAATTCTGGAAAAGTATCTTGCTATTATATTCCCCTTTTGGATCCCATTCTTAGCTAACTTGTACTTTCTGCGTTCTTTACTTAATTTTTGAAGACCTATCTTCCTTTTTTTCTGAAAAGAAAAAGTTACTTAAGAGCTAGGGTTCTTATATGCGCTATGCAGCTGTAGCTTCTCATTTTATTGAGGTGAAATTTCGGTGTAGAGATCCACTAGGGTTTTTTCTTAGTGTACGTACATTGACACCAACCATTCTTCGACTTTCCGATTTCTCCTAGAAAAAAAAAAAAAAAAAGAAAATTGATTTTTCCTTTTCTCCCAAGTTTGTGAGTTGAAGGGTTTCCTCTATTTCAAGTACTTGCTATTTTTCTAGTGAGATTAAAATTATTGAAGGTCATTTCATGGTGTTAGTGTGTGCGCGCTTGTGTGCATATATGTGTCTTATCTTTCTTTCTTTTTTTTTTTTTAAAAAAAAAAAAAGGAAGATTTGATGATTTATATTTAACATAAGTTTTAAAATTTATTTAGAGAAGGAAAAAATGGTGAGAGGGAAAGTTCAGATGAAGAGAATTGAAAATGCATCAAGCCGGCAAGTGACTTTTACAAAGAGGAGAAAGGGGCTATTGAAGAAGGCTTATGAGCTTTCAGTTCTTTGTGATGCCGAAGTTGCTTTGATTATTTTCTCCCAAAAGGGCAGACTCCATGAATTCTCAAGCTCCAAGTAAGTTTATTTTTTCCCAAATATACTTTTCAAAAAATTATATAAATTGATCTTACATTCTTAAACCAACCAGATCCCAGAAAGTGGATTAATTACATCATACTTGTTTAGTAAGTATCACTTTGTTCAATGTTGTACCTTGCCTTCAATTTGTGGCTTCTGCTTGCTCAATTGTACTGGTGTATGGATTATGCAATATATAGTGCTTGATGATGAATAAAGAGTACTATTTGTGCTACATGGATCTTATGTTTTATAGTGGCCTGCATATCCAATATGTGTGTGTATATGGATATTTATCCATCACTTAATTTATCATGCTGTTTTTTCCCTGTCAGCCATCTTTGTTCATTTTGATAATCCATGGTGTGGTTAATCCATGGGAAATTAATAAGTTTATTGGTTATTGATATATTTTAGCCAAACCATATTGTTGTATTAGTGCTAATCTTCTTGGTGTTGGATATATTCATTAGTGGTGTTCCTTTATATTTCTCATGAATGTTTAGCATTTCATGTGCTAGAACCCTTATTCTTCATGTTTATTCCCCCCAAGTCGACGTTATATTATGATAGTTAAAAAAGCTACAATATGTAATGTTGTATGAAAATAAATATACAGCGTGTAGGAAATGTTATTTCTACTCCTATGGATTGAATTAATGAAGGATTGGTGAAGAGAACTGAGCCTTGTAAACATTTAAGTTCGATATATTAACTATCAATGTTATTTATCAACTATCAACGCATATTAACTACTTTGCAAGACAAGTTGGGTGTGTGCCCTATTCTATTATTTCATTGTTGGTGAAATGGCTTATTTATTTGACTATTGGTGCCACTGTGCATTAGTAAGGTTAAGAGGTCATTCATTGTTTTGCTTCATGAGATGAACAAGCGATTAATGAAATGCGTGATTTTTTTTGTACAAATAATACAATGTATAGTTCATTTAATAAATTGAAGGATATCCAAACATCTTTTTAAATATAAATTCACTATTTCATAATAATAAAGTTTTCATATGTGCGTAGTCAGAAAAGAAATTCAATGTGTTTAATTTCAAATGCTTTTTCAACACCAACAATTCAAAAAGAAACTTGAAGCTGCATTCACAAAACATAAGAGTCATCTCACATTTTATACAGTTTTTTGACCAGGCTTTGGTTCAAATCATAAGCTTCCAAAAGTAAGTACTAGATTATATTGGATAACCCATCTTATCAAGGGAGTTTGGCTTAAAGCTTATTTAAATCATCTTATAAGCTCCTAAGTTATAAGATGTAGGAGCTTATAAAATGTTTGATCTTATTTTAAGAATAAGTTACTCAAGTTTTTGAATAAAATAAGATTAGAGCTTATAAGGTGCTAGTGATGACAATTTTATAATTATGATGGTTGAAAAAGGAGTAAAGTAAGATTTTTAAAATAAGTTAGGATCTTCTTACTTTTTTAAAAGGCGCTTTTGAGACCCTAACATCTTATTATGAAAGCTATAAAGACCTTTTTTCAAAAATTATACTCTTTTAATCTAGTGAGGCAAGCACTCCTTTGTCAATTAACGTCTGCTAATTCTCGTGCGGTGAACTAATGTTGTTGTGGAAAGCTATTTTGAACATCCCATGTTATTGTTGTTATACCACTAGTGTAGCACTGTCTCATCCTTCTCTAAGTATTGTTTGCTTTGTCTGTTTGATTGAAGTGATGTTTCACTTGATAACTTATTAGTATTTTCATATATACGATGTTGTTATCCCTTAAAAAGGACATTCAAAGTATACTTCCCTTCGTTTTATTGTGCCTCATTGAATCTCAGGTGTGTTGTTATACTAAGTAGATAGCTGCCATAGATTGATTTTCGGAATCTTGAAAGTCCCTAATGTTTCTTTCATTTCAATTGTTTCGATTATGTGCTGTATTAATATATATATATATATATTTTGTTTTTTCTCTTTTCTCTTTTTAATTTGAGACTGTAGTTTGTAGATTTTGCGGGCCACACCTTTTGTTTTCATCTTTAGCTATTAAAGATGGATTTACCTTGTGCATGAGTTTGAATCCTTAGTTGAGATAGATATTTCTTTCTTTCTTATTTTGTTCCTTCTCTTTTCCAAAACATCATTATTATTTTTGTAACTAGTTTTACTTTGGATTTGATAATAGCTCCTTGTCTATGCAATGTTCAGCATGCAAAAAACAATACGGAAGTATATGGAACTTACAAAAGAACGATATGCAGGCACAGAAATTGAACAACATATTCAGGTTTGGCTTAGTTAATTTCTAGTAAATTATTGAAATGATCTTATTTTAGATGTTACAATAAATTAATTCATGCATAGTTATGAATTGTGAAAATATTTATTGTTAACTTTTTTGCTCCATTAAAATGTCTCTTACTCACATGATATCCTATACCAATCTTGAATATTTTTGTAAAAGTAAAATGATTACATAAACTTTCCTATAGGTTCGGACTAAATATATGCAACCCTCCAACTTTTGAAAATTTCATCAAAATATCCCTTCACTCTCAGAATTGATAAAACGCCTAACATTTCTTGACCTCGACATTTGTGAAAATTATAGGTATGGTTCGGCTAAACCATAGATGCTATCACAAAGGTTACCATTCTAGTTTTGGTATTGCAACATTCTAGAATGATTGTGGTTGAAATGAACATGTCAAACTAGAATACTCGAAATTTTTTGCAATCTTATTAAGAAAATTATTACATACATAAATTTATGTGAGTATCAAATTTTCCTACTAATTTGAGAAAGTGTAGTAAATTAACAAACAAAAACACTTTTTACTACAATTTTGCATAAGTTGTATCATTGACAGTTAGTGACGCATACAATGACAACTTAGTGAAAATGAAAATCTTGTCACAAATCATAATGACAATTTTTGTGGATACAAGATTGTCGCTATACATGTGTTATTTTTATCAATAGTGACAACTTATGATACTGTATAGGTTTTGTCACCATTAAACTATATTTTAGAAAAACAAAAATTAATGCAATTTAAAATATAAGTTCAATGACAAGATGAAAGCCACTGTCACTAATACATGTTATTGGTGACAATATTCATATTGCCACTTGTATAGTGGACTATATTTCCTCTTTTTCTTCCTTTTTTTCTCTTTTTTTTGCCCATCTTTTTTTGATGAATCTGTACTATGTTCCCTTGTAGTGTATCTGCAGTATTAATTGTTACCACAAGCTCCTCAAAGAATGAAATAGAGAAAACACTAGCAAAGATATAGATCTTGTGAGACATAAAAACATTAGTAAATAAAAGTTACATCTAATATGGATACATATAAAAATTAACTAGGTCTATATAGTAATAATTAGATAAAAATGACATTAAGCCATTTGAACTTTGGACTTTTGTGCACTTTACAGCTTAATAAAAAAAAGTTTCACTTTATCATCTCAACATCGTGAAATCTCATTTTGGAACCTAAGTGCTTTTTCCAATGAAAATATTCCACCGGTAGGTGATGTTGTGCAAAAATTCGCAAAGTTCAAGTGGTTAAGTAAAACTTTTTTAGTCAATTCTGTCTTACTATTCACACATGCATTATTCCATCTCATATTTGAATTCAACATAAGCTGAATTCCTTAAATGCTTACTTTCCAGTAAGATTATTCCATGTCATGTTTGAAAATTCTGACACATATTTTCACGTTCTTGAATTTTGTGAAAACAACACATTGCATTATACAAGAGTACTTTGTGATTTTTCCTTAAGGAAGTATAGGTTATCTGAAACAAGAAATACATGATGAAAAAGAGTATTGGCACATAAAATTACAATGAATTAAGTTGCTAAATGTTAAAATCGGCACACTGAAATTTTGTTTTGATACTTGACAATTTTAGGAAAGCAAAAGATGCATAAATCAAATAGCAATTAAATGGAAGATTTCTTCCAACTAAATGTGATTTTCCCGAATACTACACTTGAATCAATACATCTCTTCTTTCCATAATTCAATGAATTGAATTATTAACCAAGAACTCTCATATATTCATTTATTTTTTTGAAGTGAACTCTCATTTGTTTATAGGTATGTGCCAAATTGCTTTTAAATCTATCGTTCTCCATTAATGTCTTTTATGTCTATGCAAATCAAATTAAGAACAATGCCTTAAGTTTAAACTCTAATAATGGCTACAGGGAAAATAACATTTTTCATCCGTATATCACTTTTCAATTTTGGTTACATATGTATTTAATTTAACAATTTTCATCCACTAAGTAATTATCATTTTGTGATTAATGTCCGTTTTTGCAATTTTAAACCTACTCACAAGACTAGAATAGCAAAATTATTACCACGTACAGCACTAAAATTCTGAAGTCAATGCATACTTGACAAAAAGTGAAAGTAATAAACTTACAAGATAAAAAAAATGTAATTTTTCCAACTATGAATGATAGGTATAAGTGTATACACTACCTGTCCCTGTCTAATAATAGATCTTATTAATCAAGGTTCCTCTATCTAATTCCCAAACTAGCTAATTGGTTATGAGATAGTTACTTGTATGGGATGTAAATTGGATAGAATTCATAATTTAATAAGATAGTGAAAAATGAATGTAATTATTTGAGTTACACATTGAGTTCCATCATAATCCGAAACAAATTTAGTTTATGATAAGAACTTAAGATTTAAATTAAATAGAGTGTAATGCTAATTTCATTACTCGAACTAACAGACAAAGAAAATTAAAGATGTTGCGTGTTCTCCTCGCTCTAAATCCTAACTTTGTATATTTGAGAGAGAATTATTGCTTCTTGCCTTCCAAATATCAACTGGGGAGATAATAGGGAAGGCATTCTAAAACCTCTACTACTTACTCATTTTGTTTTGTTCAACCTTAAACTTTTGTAGGCATTTCTTCACTTTTCTATGTGTGAGCTCCTAAGCCTCAACTCCTGGGTGCCAAGTAATTAGCATCCAGTAAATAACCACTTTGGTGTTTGGATTGTCTATTCCAATTCATATCTCGTCTCCTAGTTTATTGCATAGATGCCCATATGACATTCAAAAGCCCTGTGTTTTATGAGGAATCATTTAATACACTTGACATATATTTATGACATGGATTAAGAGATGAGACCATATTTTGGAATCAAGGATCCTAGTCATAAATAAGGGAAAATTTTTGCGATTTTGCTGCTTGAGCGCCAACTTTTATATTTTCTCTATTTGTTTTTTCTAAAGTGTTGGAGCTTATAATTAGAAACCAACTTCTCTATTTTCTAGTTGCTTATTTTTGCACCTCTAGTGCCTAAGCGCCGACTCTCCAGCACCAGGTGCCTGCTTACCTATTTACTCTATTTAATTTCTATGACATCTGCTATTTGTAAAGTTGTTACGTTATATTACATCTTTTTATTAAGTTTATAATTTATATTTACATTCATCAAATACATGTAATATAAATGATTTTTTGAATAAAAGAGCCTTTTGGATTCTTAAGAAGGTGGTGCATGTATTTTTTTACTGCTAGAAAGATGTTTCATGTACTTAGAGTTATTTATCATGAACAGTCTATCTAATTTTGTCAGTCTAAAGATCTCTATGTATATATATATACCCATTATACTCTATTGTAAGTCATGTGGAATAGAAGTCCATTTTATAGAAGTTGACTTCTTCTTTCATTCTCTAATTTCAGTAGTGATTTTGTGCAAAATGCTTTCCAACAGTTGTTGGGTCACAATATGTCCTTTTAGCTATTTTCCTCCACCCTTGTTACCCAAGCATTTTCTGCTGCATGAGTGCTTTACTAGACAACTTTACAAGGCACATCCTGATCCCATACTAGCATGAGTTCTCCATGAGACTATTTCTTGGCCTAGATACGTCATGATTGCCCTTTTTGAGGAGTGAGCATGGCCTGTTGGCTTAGCTGCAGTAAAAACGTCATGTTCAAGTTATCATGAATGTTTAAGCCATATATTTCCACAAAAGCATTATCTCTCTGACAGTGTTTTGATAAATGATTCTTCTTGCAGCATTTAAGGCATGAAGCAGCAATGATGTCAAGGAAGATAGAGCTACTAGAGAATACCTATAGGTTACTTCTTATCTAGGTTTTCACTTTTCCTTCTGCACATGTAGAACTATAACTTATGAAATGAATTTTGTGTATATCAGGAAGCTTTTAGGACATAACCTTGGTACATGTTCCCTGGAGGAACTTCAAGATATCAAGGAGCAGCTGGAAAGAAGCCTTAAGAACATAAGATCCAGAAAGGTATATACATGTATATATGTATTCTATCTTTGTTTCTTCAGAATAAATTCTTTCAACTTCTTTCAAAACAATAAACTTGTAATAAAAGGATTGTGCTTCATCTATGATTCTTTTCAAATGATTAGAAAGACAGAATTTAGAATTGATTATTGCACCTAACTGAAAATGAAGAAAATCCACATAAAAATGAAGCTGCATGGAAAATTAATGCTTGATTGTTTATATTACAGGCTCAACTATTCAAGGAGGATATCGAGAAATTACAAGAAAAGGTGTGACAAACTACGAATTCGATTTAAATTATGCTGTTTAATTTACCAAATTTGCTCTACCTGAGTTTCTTTAATAATTTCAGGAGAAATTTCTGTTGGAAGAAAATGGAAGACTGCGTGACAAGGTAAGATTTTAAATCATCCTCTTCTTTAAAAATTCTTAGCTAGGTTGAACTGTGGTTAGTAGATTGACTACTGCAAATTAAAGTCATAGCATGATTGTTTACTATGTTGAATTTGAGCTCGCTGTTACCGTCATACATTTGATTTACACTTGCTTATTTGATTTTTTTTTTTCTTCTTTTTCTTTTTGTGGTTGCATTTTTCATTTGTTTTGATAGTATTCATTATGGACCAAATTGACATTGTGGTAATAGGCAGTTTGGGTGGTAAATGGACAGGTCGGGCTGTGTTTGGATTGGATCCACAAGGTACTTAGGTCTATAAATGGGGAGAATTTTGCTTTGGATCCTATCCAAGTCTTTGAATATTTATCTTATTAAAATAGTTCATAGATCATATTCGATTGTAAATATTCTGAACGAGCACTAATCTTGTGTACCTTTCCGTTAATAAATTACAGAACAGTTTATGTGTGGTGCTCATCATATGCCACTTAATCATTGATATTTGTCGGCCTTATTTGGGTCATTTAGACTGATGTCCCTTTATTTATCAAAAAAGTAAAAAAAGGATGATGTCCCTTGACCTTAGAATATGTAGATTCAGATTGATCAGGATTGGATTGGATTGTTGTAGATTGGACCTACCTATCAATGATATTGAAGCATGTGGTATTTTGATATTTTATGAATGTATGGATGACAAATGAGTAATATGGTACTAGGGGTAGCAAATAGGTTCGTTGGTTTAGGTTTGGTAGAGTCTAAGCAAGTTGAGTTTGAAAACGTTGGATTCGATGTGGGCTCAAATATGTCGGAAAAAAATGGGTTGGATCCATTTGTCCAATTAATGCACAAAATAATTGATCATTTTTCTTTAATGTACATGAGGTTGTACTAGACTTCAATATTTATATTCCTAGATCACTTAATGAATATTTTTTATGTAATTTTGTATTTATATATCTTTCTAATTTGGGATGTTCTAATTATTTTGCATGTTATACGCAACTTTAACTTATACACATGAGGAACTTTGTATGAAAGAGTAATGACAGTTTAAAGCTGATAACTAGCAGAATATTTTGTCTTATATTTTGGTTAGATTATATTCATATTATAAATAAGTTTTCTCTACTAGCCAATTGTGAATGACAGAGTGTCACTATCGTCACATACCGTATATTTGAAATTGAGAGTAAAGTTGTTTACCTGAGGAGATGCCTAATTTGGATTTCTTAAAAGTAGATATTAATGATATATAATGTCTTTTCCAGATTAGACCCATTCAGGACCCAAAGCCCAGTTAAATCCATTTGAACCCAACCATTTGGATTCAAATCAAAATATTCTAGACCTAACCATTTGAACTCTTGGTCATATGTTTAGTCATATAGCTTTACTACTCAAGTACCTATTGTAAATAATTATCCATAGCCTCTCTTTCATACTTGCTATCATGTATTTGAATCCTCAAATTAATGTATTAGAAAAATGATACCTACAGATTGGGCTGAAGCAAAGGCAGTTACAGGAAAAAGTACAGCAAGAAATTAGGAGTTGCAGCCGAAGTGCTTAGGGCTCCGAGGTGGTCATTGAATTATTTATTGGCCCACCAGCAACAAGGAAGCTCCCTTGATGTAAAATAAATAATAAATGAAAAAATATACATGTACATTGAAGTTAAGTATAAAATATCTAAAATTAATAATTATGTATTTGGTGTGGTTTGATAAGTCAAAATCAACCAGAATATTAAATTCTCATAAAAATAAAAAGCTAATTCCGCATTGATTTTTTATAATACAACTTTTGTATGCATCGGACTTTTTGTTTTAGTTAAATTGAATAAATTTGTTAAATCATGTTGGAATAATGAAATTGAAATTGTGGATGCCAATGTCAATAAAAAAACCAAAGAAAGCATGGTAATGAATATTGCTATATTGATGTCGTGATGTGATCTACATTGAAAAGTTGACGGATACAAAATTTTATGATCACATCTTATCCCAGTTATTTTATTAATAGAGCCACATTTTTAGTTAAGTTTTAGTATGCATTAGGGTTTTTAACTTTTGATTTGATTAATTTATTGAACCGTAAAAAAGGCCCCAGTTAGAGAGTGCAGACGTGAGTGAAGACAAAATAACCAAAGAAAAAGAAGGTAATTAGTAATCAAAATTGCTAATAGTGTCGTGATGTTGTCCACGTTAAGAAGTCAATGGATATGAAGTTTAATACATGCACTTCTTTTTTCTCAAAAATCTTTGTATTAATATGTGTTGAATGAACAATACCTTATCAATGTAATTGATTTCCGCATTTTAAGATGCATGAATTGAATCATCTGAAAACAAATCATGAAAAAGGGAGGGAGAAAAAGAAAAAACAACAACAACAAATGTCTGTTTCTCAATTATTAATTAAGGTTTGTTGCCAACTACTACATTTGGACCACTTTCTTGCAATCCACCTAGTCCCGTCGAATGGTCCCAATATTATCTTTTTAAGGAGGATTATTTAATTAATTTGCAGCTAATGTCGTGCTAAATAATTGTAGATACAATTAATGACATCTAGGTCGGACCAAAGCCCTGGGAACCTTAAAAAGCAAAGTCTAGGTGTAGAAATAATTTTCGTGTACATAATAAAGAACATGATTTCATTAATTATGCCACATTAGGCATCCTTCGAAATTTTTTGAGGTAAAGTTGTTATTAACGTTGTACCATTAATAATTTTGGATGCACACATAATTATTTTAATATTATTGTTGTAGTTCTCTTCTCTCTCAACTATATATCCTTAAAGTTTTTGATTTCCTGAATAAAGTATAGTACAAAAGCATGTGACTAAATTTAATGTTAGTGGGCTTCTGGTTCCCCTTTAGCTACTTACTATAAGATTTTAATTTCTAGCATTAATTTTCCATGGTTGTATTTTCTGATGAAACAATAATGTCCTTGATTTCAATTTAATTTCAAATTCCACGGTCAAGGTCAAATGATATACATTATAAATTTTTTGGTGGGTAACATAGATGCGACCTCAAATAATTCATATAATGAGTGACTTCCTACAATTTGTTCATTGGGTACGTAAATAATATAAATTGTGAGTTTTTCTACAATGTCACATATGGTGTCATCGATAACGAATGGGATATTTATAATAGTCAATCCTGTACAATCTATGCAAGTACATGTGATATCATCTCGTTGTCTCTCGAGCTACCGAATCTTTGATTTGACAATCGGATCGAACTATAGTGTCAGGTCAATTCTAGGTTGGATTTTGACTTGAATAAAAAGGTGCAGTCCTAATAGTAGTGTGGTCATCTTAGCTTCTAAACCAAGTCACCTTGTGTTAGCTTCAATATGAGTTGTAGGAACAAGGCATCTTTTGTTATGCTGAAAATTAAATTTTCTGTAGATAGAATTCAAAATTAAATTTTTGGAATAATTTAATCTGGCAATTCATAAAAGAAAAGATTCGATTTTGTTACTACTTAGAAATATGAATATCATTTTATATGAAAAAAATAGAATTTTGGGACAATGAAAATTTTCATTACTATTGAAATTTAGCCTCTTCTGAAGTTCCATTCCGTATATATATATATATATATATTTGATAAGACCATTCCATATATATATATATATATATATTTAAAAGGGGATCCAAAACATTATAATTCATTAACATGAAAAGATTGCAAAGACCTTGTTCTTGTACTTCCTAAAAAAGTTGTTTGACATGATACATGTATATTGTTTACATAAAGTGCGGCTTTTGTAGCACATTGGTCCCAAATGTACAATTCTTTCTAGACTAGAGTACTATAATGTCCAAAATTTTCTTATCAAATTATCATATTAAAACTGGTGGCCTTCCACTATATATTAACACAAGTTGTATTTTATTATCAACTTCCTAATTGGATAAATATCGTTTCCTTTTTCTTTCTTTTTTGTGATGAAGAGCGAAACCCTAGGTTCACTTCATTCAAAGAAATTTTACAATGGACCAAATATTTATAGACATACTATTACATTAACTTTGATGGAGTGGCACGTTACTCATGGTTAATTTGATAAAAATTTACATCAATTGATACCCTAATATTATAGGAAACAAGCTGGGATACATTGATCGATAAAGTAAATGTACTTTATAATTGTAGGCACCAATCAAAAGATTGCATGCAACTATTTGATATACATTTAACAAATAAAATTAATTATTAAAAATAGACCATGGACCTATCTTATACCAAAAGCTAGCTCAATATGTAATTAAGGATTGTCCAAAACCACACAAGGAGACTACTGGCCATACACTTAATCAATATGAGATTCTAACACATTTGGTACATGCTAAGGGTTGGAACACATATAGAGCATGAAGTAACGTCAAATAGATGGTCTAATATTGGGTAGCCCAACATCGAGAATGAGTTTAACTCTAATACTATATTGAAAATGGCTTTTGAACCTAGCCCATCTAAAAAAGTAGCTCCAGAAGTGAGTACTGTACAATACCATATAAAAATATCATTACCCATATCATACACTTAATCAAGGTGAGATTGTAGCTAGCAATAACACATTGAATGGTACATGAATTATATATTACATGCTCGTTTATATAGAAGAACAAGTCCATAATTGTCCCTAGACCATTATTTGAGCTAGTAGCTCCACCAATTCACACTATCATACAATTATGTCCAAGGATAACATTGTACTATTCTTAAACATGTAATTCCTTAAAAATAGTAATTATTAAAAATGCACGTTGATCTAAATCAGCAGGTAGCTCAAGAGGTAATTATTATCCAAAACCATATAAAGAGATTACCATTGCCCGTACACTTAACTGATTTGAGATTCTAATACATCCCCTACATGCCCAGCGCTAGATGCCTGGGTCGTAGAATAATATGAAATTGATTGTCTAATACTAGGTACACAATATCATGATTATGTTTGGTTCTGATACTATATTGAAAATAACTCTTGACACCTATAAATTACCTCAAGAGATGAGAATTTGTCCGAAATATTATACGGAGATCACTGCCCATATACTTAAATGATGTGAAATTCTAACAATAACACATTAAATGATACATAAGATACGCAATACATGCTCGTTAAATATATTATGAATCCATAATTTTTTCCATTCCATTATTTGAGCTAGTACCTCCTCATATTCACATCATCATACAATTATGTCCGACGGCAACCTTGTACTATTCTTAAACGTACAATTCCTTAAAAACAATAAATACAATTATGCATGCCAAGATTGAATTCATCCACCCATTTTCATCAACTTTTGAGACGTTGATCGATTTGAAGTAAAACCCACCAATAATTGTTACCCACAATATGTGTAGCTGTCAACGACATTGAATACGACAAATACCGCATCAATTGAAAAAAAGGTACATCAAAATTCAAGGCCAAGTGGTCCAGACCGCGTCCATGTCGGCAGCTCCTATGTATGTCTGTAGATGAGGTTAGGACGAAACCAACCAAGCGAAGACAAACTGAAAATTATTTTATGCCTGGCATGTTTATATTGACAAACAAACCAAAAAAAAAAAAAAAAAAAAAAAGAGAAGAAAAATGAATACCATTGACATTCAATACGTTTTAACAATGATAGATTTTACATAATGACATATTTTTTTGGCAACTTATATTACATTTTCTTTTTGCACTGGAATTAAATTTGAAAATTGCAATTTATAAATAATATAATATAGTGATATATTTTATATACCAAAATGGTCATTGTTTTGTAAAAACTCATTGAAATTCGAGTACATAGTGAGATTTCACAAGTTTTTAAAAAATGTGAATGTGAACTTGTCGGGCAGGGAACTTTGTCTTGTAACTTTTAAGTTTTTGTAATTTTGATTATTCAGACCCAATTTAGGCTTATTTTTTAGCCTGCTTCTGAGATGTATTTTTCTCTTACATGGCATTTGTATTATTATTATTATTTTCTTTTCTTTTTCTTTTTTTTCTCTCTCTTGCATATGTAATATTTCCACTTGGATTTAAAGACACAAGAGTTAGAAAAAAGAAAAAATTGCGAACATTGGTCATGTAACTTAACCCTACTAGCAGATGGACATTAACTTATTGGACATGAATAGTTTTTGGAAGCAATTACAATTGTCTCTTTTTCCTAAAGGCAAAATTGGACTCAAGAACATCAAAACCTGTCATTATCCAATACAAACACTCTCAAAACATTCGAAACCTAGCTTTTAAAAGAAAAAAACATAGACACAGACTCTCCTTAAATTCAAGTAAACCAAAGAACAATTACAATCATTCATACAAAATCAACAGAGTCTTCATGTTTTTTAGTTTTTTATTCAACACAACAATTTCTATTTTAGCCTTATCCTTGAACAATTCTTCCATCTCTTGCTTCTCCTTACCCTTGCAACCTATCGAAGCATTCCTGCAATAATGATCTTAGCTCTTGTACACAATGAGTTATCTATTCATTGGAAGAAAGAACAACCATGAGTGTGAATCACAATTATATATCAGTAAAAGCAATCCACCATTGTTGGTATGTTAGCCATCAGTGTTGTTTGATTTCTTTTTGGATTTTTGCAGTTGAAAAAGGAGCGAAAAAAGTAGTTAGGCTTAGGAATTTGGAGGAAATAATGGGGGAAGAAGGTAAAATGCTTCATTCTTTGTAGTGGGCCCCCCTTAACCTTGTTCTATCTCGCTTTAAAATTTGGATATAACACGATAGTGCCCCTAGCTAAGGGCTCGAAGACATTAAGCGGCTTAAAGCGAAACAAATCAAAATCCAGTAATTAACATTGAAAATCTTAAAATTGTCACCATGAAAATAATTTAAAAGCTTATTGCTAGAAATCAAACTTGATGACTAGAAAGAAATCAAATTTAAAATATGTTATGAGTGATTTGGAAATCGTTTTTAGGAACGAGTTTTGAAACCATGCCATGGGGTGTTCCATAACATCCTCTTTCAATTGTTGAGATCGAAAAAAATTAAAAGAAATTAATGAAAATGGTTGACAAACCAGTGCCGATGAGTTGATTTTGCGAACGGGTAATTATGATTTGCACTTCATGGATATTAGAAAACCGTGGAAGGTGGTTCAATGCTTATAGAAATAGGTTGCACGTTGTTCTTTCTTCTAGTACGTGGATAACCCTTGTTTGCAGGAGCTAGGATCATCATTTTGAGAATGCTCTAGCATGTTAACAATATTGAGAAGAGTTGAACATGGCAAAGCTCATGGATAAGGATGAAATGACTGTGTTTAATAAGAAACTTAAAAACATAAAGACTTTGTCGATTTGTCATGAACGGTTGTAATTGTTTTCTGGTTTACTAGAATTAAGGAGCTTGTGTTTGTCGAAAGATAGATTTTGGGTATTTCGAGGCTATTTGTGTTGGACAATGTCATGTTTTGGTATTTTGCAACCCTGTTTTGCCGATAGGAAAAAATTTAGAGATGGCAAACAGGCCAACTCACCTTGCCTCGCCATGAGTTGACTTTAAATAGGGCGAGATGGGTTGACAATTTTTGGTGGGTCAAGAAATGACCAACCTGTCTCGTCCCATGGCAGGTTGGCCCACGGGTTGGCTAGTTATGTATGTTTTAATTTTTTTCCTTTTTTTTTTGGATTTTTCCTTACTATCACCAATTCCAACTAAATCATAATTGCTATGGTTTAAATGAGGATAATTGAAAATGTAGGTGAGAATTATTATGCAATTTATATTTAAAAAATTACAAGCAATCAACGTTTTAATATTTTCTTCTAAAAAATCTATACTGTTACAAGTTGAAGTCAACACAATTAACTTAATTATAAGGATTGGATATTCTAAAGTGTATTCTATATACATAAACACAACATTCACTTATATTAATTATTATAAAAAAATTATAAAATAGGCCAACTTGACACAACCCGCCCCTACACAGGTCAACCCGCCACACTCTGTGGGTTGAACGGGATTGGTTAATTAACTAGACTTCAAAATGAGTTGGAAATAACCAACCCATTCCATCAATTTTGGCGGGTTAAACGGGCTAATCTAATAGGTTGGACCTGTTTTTCCATCTCTAAAAAAGTTAAGAGGACTATATCTGCTACCAAAACTATTCTAGCCTATTAAGTTAATGTCCATTTTTGCTAGTGCAGTCAATTTATAAGTCCAATTTTGCAATTTTTCATTTTTCTAATCCTTGTGTCTTTAAATTCAAGTGGAAATGATGTATGCAAGGGACAGGAAAATACAAATGTCACATAAGAAAAAAAAAATTATACGTAAGAAGCAAACTGAGAGATGAGATAAAACACTACAACAAATTTGAATAATTATTATGGCTAAAAATAGATGTTAGAAGGAAAAAGTGATGGTGTAATGCCCGTGTCACGACGGCATTCCGTCCCGCGACCCGAG
>JACFYI010002276.1:366442-378461 GCA_014898755.1 Handroanthus guayacan
TAGAAGTTCAACAACATATGGAGGTTTGGCTTATTTGATTCCTAGTAAATTCTTGAAATGATGATTTTATTTTAGATGTTACGATAAATTATTTCATGCATAGTTTTTAGCTTATGAATTGTGGAAATATTCGTTTTTAACTTTTGGGCTTCACTAAAATGTCTCTTACTCACACGATATCCTCTACCACTCTTGAATATTTTTGTATCAAAAGTATGATGATTGCATAAACTTTCCCATAGGTTCGGATTAAATATAAGCAACCCCTTCAACTTTTTGAATTTCATGAAAATATCACTTCACACTCAAAATTGGTAAAACGCCTAACATTTATTTACCTTGATATTTGTGAAAATTATAAGTGAGGTTCGCCTGAACCATAGATGTTATCATAGAGGTTACCATTCTAGTTCCGATATTGCAACATTCTGGAATGACTGTGGTTGAAACGAGCATGTTAAACTAGAATATTGGAAATGCTTTGCAGTTTTATGAAGGAAATTAATACATACATAAATTTATGTGAGTGTCAAATTTTCCTAATAATGTGAAAAAGTATAGTAAATTAACAAACAAAAACACTATTTACTACAATTGTGTATAAGTTGTATCATTGACAATTAGTGACAATATAGTGAAAACTTAGTAAAAATGAAAATCTTGCCACAAGTCATAGTGACAATTTTTGTGGACACAAGATTGTCACGATACGTGTGTTATTTTTTCATCAATAGTGACAACTTATAATAATATCTAGGTTTTGTCACCATTAAACTATATTTTGGAAAAACAAAAATTATTGTAATTTAAAATATATCATTAGTGACAAGATAAAAGCTACTGTCACTTAATACATGTTATTGGTGGCAATATTCATATTGCCACTTGTACAGTGTACTTTTTTTTTTTTAATGAATGTGTACTATTCTTCCTTGTAGTGTATATATCTCCAGTATTAATTGCTATTAGAAGCTCCTTAATGAATGAAATACACAAAACAACACTGCAGATATAGAACTTGTTAGACAAGATGTTTTTAAGAGCTTATAAGCTCTCTCAAACACCCTCTTAATTAAAAAAAGTTTCATTTTGCCATCTCAACATTGTGAAATTTCATGTTGCAACGTAAGTGCTTTTTCTAATAAAAATATTCCACCCATAGGTAACTTTGTGCAAATTCGTGAAGTTCAGATGGTAAAGTGAAACTTTTTTCCTACCAATTCTACCTTACTATTTACACGTGCATTATTCCATGTCATGTTTGAATTCAACATAGCCTGAATTCCTCAAGCGCTAACTTTCAATTAAGATTATTCCATGTCATGTTTGAAAATTCTAACACATATTTTTCATGTTCTTGAATTTTGTGAAAACAACACATTGCATTGAACAAGAGAACTTTGTTTGTGATTTTTTCTTAAGGAAGTTTACGTTATTGGAAACAAATAATACATGATGAAAAAGAGTATTGCCACATAAAATAACCATGAATTAAGTTGCTACATGCTAAAATCTGCACACTAAAACTTTGTTTTGATACTTTGACAATTTTAGGTAAGCAAAAGATGCATAAATCAAACAGCAAATAAATGGATGGTTTCTCCCAGCTTAATGTGATTTCCCCGAATGCTACACTTGAATCAATACATCTCTTCTTTCCATATTTCAATGAATTGAATTATTAACCAACTCTCATTTATTCATTTACTTCTTTGAAGTGAACTCTTATTTGTTTATAGATATGTGCCGGATTGCTTTAAACCCATCCTTCTCAACTAATTCCTTTTATGTCTATGGGAATCAAATTTAGAACAATGCCTTAAGTTTAAACTCTAATAATAGCAACAGGGAAAATTACATTTTTCCCCAGTATATTAGTTTTCATTTTTGATTATGTATGTATTTAATTAACAATTTTTATCCAGTAAGTAGTAATAATTTTGCGATTTATGTCTGTTTTTGCAATTTTAATCCTACTAACAAGACTAAAATAGCAAAAGTATTATTACTTACATTACTATAAAATTGTTAATTCAATACATACGTGACCAAAAGTGAAAAGTGGTAAACTTATAGGACAAAAAATGTAATTTTTCCAAAAGCTCTATGTACTATGACCTATAGGCATATGTTTATCCTATAATGAATCAATCCATCCGCTTAATTGAATGGCTTGAAAATACACTACCAACCTTGTCTAATACTAGATTTTATTCATCAAGGTTCTTGTCTATTCGCAAACTAGCTAATTCGTGATGAGGTAATTACTTGTATAGGATGTAAATTGGATAAAATTCATAATTTTAATAAGGTAGTGAAAAATGAATCTAATTATTTGAGTTACATATTGAGTTCCATCATAATTTGAAACAAATTTAGTTCATGATAAGAACTTAAGGCATGAATCCAATAGAGTGTAACTTCATTACTCGAGCTAAGAGATGAACAAAATTAAAGATGTCACGTATTCTTTTTGCTTTGAATCTTAACTCTGTGTATTTGAGAGAGAATTGTTTCCTCTTGCCTCCCAAATATTTGTGGGAAAGAGAGTAAGGAAGGCATCTTAAAATCTCTACAACTTACTCATTTTGTTTGGTTGAACCTTAAACTTTTGTAGGCATTTCTTCACTTTTCTATGTGTGAGCTCCTATGCTTTAACTCCTGGGTCCCATGTAATTAGCATCTGGTAAATAACCACTTTGGAGTTTGGACCATCTATTCCAAATCATGCCTTATCTCCTATTTTATTGCATAGATGCCGACTTGATATCCACAACCCTATATTTTATGAGGAATTATTTAATACACTTGACATACATTTATAGCATGGATTAAAAGATGAGACATTATTTTGAAATATAGGATCCTCGCCATGAACAAGGGAAAATTTTTGCAATTCTGTTGCTTGGGTGCCGACTTTTCTATTTTTCCTATTTGTTTTTTTTCTGAAGTGTTGGAGGTGATATTTAGAAACCAACTTCTCTATATTCTAGTTGCTTATTTTTGCACCTATGGTGTCTAAGCGCTGACTCTTCAGCATCGGGTGCCTGCTTGGCTATTTGCTCTATGATCTAATTTCTGTTACACTTCTACTATTTGTAAAGTTGTTAGGTTACATCACAACTTTCTATTAAGTTTATAATTTATGTTTACATTCATTAAATACATGTAATATGAATGACTATGTCTGAATATAAAAGTCTTTTGGGTTCTTAAGAAGGTGATGCATGTATTTTTTCAGAATAGATTACACTTTGCTCCCCAACCTTTAAAGTGTTTTGTGAAGGTGCGATCTGTCCCAACCGTTCAAAGATGTCAATTTTTCCCCAATTTAGTAAAAACCGGTGGACTATTTCAATGTATTCTGACTTGTCTACCGCAGCATGAGTTTTCAAGGGTACTTCGGTCATTTGGGAAACAAAGAAACAAATAAGCTTTATCACTAAAACAATGAGCAATCACAAAGAACAATTTCATTAATTTACCAAGAATGAAAGCAAAACAAGAGCAAAAACCAAAAGGAAAAGACCTTGAGAGAGAGAGAGAGAGAGAGAGAGAGTACTCAAACATGGGTTGATTCAAGCCCTTTATTGAGTTTTTGTGCCGAATTCTCTTCTGGGTAAATCTTGTTGTTGCAAAATCCATTTGGGGCTTTGCTTTTCTAGGTTTGTTTCTCTTTAGCTCATCTTCTTGTTTGTAGGTACTCTTTTTTATTTTTCTTTTCTTTTTTTTTTTAATAGGAAAGAGAGGAAAGAAAAAATCTGATCGTGAATCCCTTTTGTTGATTCTTTTTTTATTTATTTTTTTTCCCTTTTTTGGGTAAGTTCAAGAATGCTTGGTGAATTGTATTTTTGCAAAAATTTTACAATTTCATAGTTTGAGTTTGGGGAAGAAAATGAAGTAGTGATCTTTTATTCTCTTGGAGTAAGTGAGGATCACTAGTTTGGGATTTGTTTTAATTTTCCTTTATGCGTCTTTTTATAATTTTTTTTGGAAATTTATGAGCAATGGGGTATGTTTATATTGGTACAAATTGATGTGAGAAACAGGAATTTAAACTTTAGGATTTGATATTTGATCTAGACTTATTACCAAAAAAGACCTTAACTACCAAATGACTGAAGTATCCTCCAAAAAATCGGATTGCAGTAGATAAGTCAGTATATTCCGGAATATTCCGCAGTTTTTACTAAATAGGGGGAAAATGCACATTTTTTAATGGGTGGGGGGCAAATCACACCTTTGCAGAGATTGGGCAGCAAAGTACAAAACATGCTAAAGGTTGGGGGGACAAAGTGCAATTTACTTATTTCATTTTATTTTTTTTATTGCTAAAATGATGTTTCATGTACCTAGAGTTATTTCTCATTGTTAGTCTAAAGATCTTCATGTATATATACCCATTATACTCTATTGTAAGGCATGTGGTATAGAAGTCTATTATATAGAAGATGACTTCCTATTTTATTATCTCACTTTAGCGGTGATTTTGTGCACCATGCTTCCGAACAGTTGTTAGGTCACAGTGACTTTTTAGTTATTTTCCTCCACCTTTGTCACCCAAGCATTTGTTGCTGCATGAGTGGTTTACTAGACAACTTGACAAGACACATCCTGATCCACTACTAGCATGAGTGCTCCATGAAACTATTTCTTGACCTAGATACGTCATGATTGCACTTCTTGAGGAGTGAGCATGGCCTGTTGGCTTAGCTGCAGTAAAAACGTCATGTTCAAGTTATCATGAATGTTTAAGCCATATATTTCCACAAAAGCATTATCTTTCTGACAGTGTTTTGATAAATGATTCTTCTTACAGCATTTAAGGCATGAAGCAGCAATGATGTCAAAGAAGATAGAGCTACTGGAGAGTTCTTATAGGTTACCTCTTTTCTAGGTTTTCACTTTTCCTTCTGCACATGTAGAACTATAACTTATTAAATGAATTTTGTGTATATCAGGAAGCTTTTAGGACATAATCTTGGTACATGTTCCACGGAGGAACTTCAAGATATCGACGATCAGCTGGAAAGAAGCCTTAAGAACATAAGATCCAGAAAGGTATATATGTGTACGTGTATGTATATTACTTTGTTTCGTGAGAATAAATTCTTTCAACTTCTTCAGATATAATAAAATTGTATTAAAAGGATTGTGCTTCATCTATAATTCTTCTCATATGATTAGAAAGTATTCAAGATTTATTGTTGCACCTAACTGAAAATGAACAAAATCAAACATAAAAATGAAGCTGCATGAAAAGCTAATGTTAATTTGATTGTTTACATTCCAGGCTCAACTATTCAAGGAGGACATTGAAAAATTACAAACAAAGGTGTGACAAACTACGAATTCGATTTTAGTTATACTATATATTTACCAAATTTGTGGTACCCTTAATTTGTTTAATAATTTCAGGAGAAATTTCTGTTGGAAGAAAATGAAAGACTCTGCGAAAAGGTAAGATTTTCAATCCCTTAACTATGTTGAAATTTGATTATTATATTCATTACTGAAATTAATTAAAATCATAGCATGATTGCTTTTGGCGGCCCTAAATCTAGAATTTGAGCTCACTGTTACAGTCGGGTTTGTTATTTACACTTGCCTGTTTGATTTTTTTCATTTGTTCTGATAGCATTCACTGGAGACCTAATTCACACATTTTCGGTTCATGTGGGTGGTAAGTTGGGTTGAACAGTGATTTTGGATTGGATTCAATATAGGTAGATGAATCCAGCTAGGCTGTTATAGCTGAGGATTTTAATATGAATCCGGTCCGGATTTTAGGATATTTAACTCATTCAACTATTCGATAGATCATAACAGGTTATAAATATTCTTAATTTGAAATAAGTGAAATGGATATGAAATTAGACAATCCAATTTGTTGAAAGATTTGACTCGAGATTTTAACAATAAATTCTGTTAAGGGCAAAGGATTCTATTAGGATCAGAATGACTTTCAAGTAGTCATGTAAATATTTCCTAAAACCATGATTACGGCTAGGGCTGATGGGTTGTTCCGATGAGAAACCTTCCAAAGGTAAAGGTTGAGAGAAAAATAAGTTGCATAGTTATAGAACATTTTACAAGTGGTGCTAATATGTTAGTTAACAATTGATGTATTGCCCTTAGTCGGGTCATTTAAAATGATATCCCTTGATGGTTAAAATATGTCGACTGGGATTGATTGGACTAGACCGGGTTGGACTAGATTGGAAGTGACCCATAAATGATAGTGAATTACGTCGTGTCTTGATAGTTTAGGAATGTAATGGATGGCAAACGAGTAATATGCATATTATACTACGACACTCATACTTCCCATGCTTTGGCCAACAAGGAAATTCTAAATGGGATTTACTTGAATTCTTGGTTGTATGATTAGTGATATAGCTTTACGAGTTAAGTCCCCCTTGTAAATAATTGTTCATGACCTTTCTTTCATACTTACCATATATATCTCTTTAGATGCTGAAATTAGTATTTGTCAAAAATAATGATATATAACTACAGATTGGGCTGAAGCAAAGGCATGAACAAGAAAATGTAGGACAGCAAGAAATTGGGAGCTGCAGCCGAAGTACACAGTGCTCCGAGGTTGTCACTGAATTGTTTATTGGCCCACCAACAACAAGGAAAGTCTATTGATGTCTTTCCTACAAAATAATTTGTGGTAGTAATTATTTAGTCCAGATGTTCCGCAATAATAAATAAGTGCAGTATCTGCAGATTATTAGCTTCGTCTTCTGTATTTTGCTTTCAATTTTCTGTGAATTATTTCTTCTCAGCTTTATCTGTCTTTGGAAACAAATTGTAATTCTAGTGCAATAATAAATGATATCCCAACAATTTGAAGGGCTTAAATCTATTGTTAATTGTGGCCAGGATGAGCAGGTGGCTTTTAATATATTTTTATATATTAGTACAGCAATAAGTCATATACTTTATTTTGTGTTGTAATTATTAGGAGTCAAGAATCAAGATGTTTTTCGAATTTGGTTGCCAAAAATTGTAAGAAGAAAGATGTCATGGAGCTTAATTAACTGCAGTAGGAAAAGAAACACTTTGCTCCTTGTTTCAGCCTGATAACTCTACATATGTAGGTCAGTGAGTGGAAGGAAAACGTTTAAAATAGTTACTCGTATGCTCATCTTTTCCTGTGATATATTCTCAATCATAGATATATGGGCAAGATTGCATTTTTAGTCTCACAAGATAGGGGGTTAGCATTTTTAGTCCCAAGTTTTTTAAATTCGTAAATTTGGTCCCAAGGTTTTAAAAATATTGTAACTTTAGTCTCAAAACCAAAATTCCGTCCAAAAACGAATGGAGCGGGCCTCATGTGGAGTGAGTGGCCATTCAAAAAATACGTGCTTGGCACGTGTTCCGTTAATTTTTGGACGAAAAGTTGGTTTGGGACTAATGTTGCAACATTTTTAAAAACTTGGGACTAAATTTACAAATTTAAAAAACTTGGGACTAAAAATATTAACCCCTCAATTCTATAGGACTAAAAATGCAATTTTGCCTAGATATAAGAAAAACAACATCCCTCAAGAATGGTTTTTTCTCTGATGAATTTGAACATGGTGAGTGCATATGCATATATAAGTTCCTCTATGTTAAGATGTTGGAGCTTATAAAATGTTAGGTTTTATTTTAAAAATATGTTGTTAAAGTATTTGAATAAAATCAAATGTAGCTTATAAGATGTTAGTAATATCAATTTTATAATTATTCTTCAAAAAAAAAATAATCAATTTTATAATTGAAATGATTAAACTTGAAAGCGCATAATAAGATCTTAAAAATAAGTTAGAAATTTTTTACGATCATAAAAAGGAGTGATAAGATTTTACAATTTTATTTTGGGAGCTAATAAGATCTTTTTTTTAAAAACTTACTAAATATTTTATGATATCTTATAAGCTTTTAAACATTTTGTAAGATGTTTTAAAGATCTTATAAGCTCATGGCTCACCCAAACACCCTCATAATGTACATGACCAACTTATTAAGAGTACACCATATGGGTTAAACTCGGGTGATAATTTCTTGCTACCCTACTAGGCAGAGTTGGAAGCTAAGGCAACACTTTTTGCTATCCAAACAGCAAGGAATATCGCTCATAGCATGGAACATTGTATAGAAGTCTTTCAAGTTCGTTAAAGGATTTGGAAACGAACTCACATGTACATTTTAGCTAAATCTTCTCTATTGTTTACAAATCAAGCTCTTTTTTTGCTTCTTTGGCTTCAAGGCTCACGCTATACTTGAAACTTCGCTTTTCTACTTAATTATATTTTCCCTTTATTTTGAAAAAATAAAAAATAAAAGGGTCTTAGAGGAGCATTGGAAATCAAAGTACTTTGACCTAGGCACATAAACCAAATTTTTGAAGTAGATTGATTTTGACTGCTAACTGATTCATACGATATATAAGTACAGCATTCATTTCTGAGTTAGTTTACTAGATGGAAAATATATGACATCGAAGTCACATTCAACAAAGATTTATGATAAATGTATAGGATATACTCAATGTATCAAAATGCGCCTCAATGATTTTCGAAATGATACCTCAGTACGGATGTAAAGCTTCCGGTTTACATGGAAAAATATATAGAATCAAGTAAATTCCTTTAAACCCATCAAGTATGTAGAAAACTTATGGTAATATAATGCAAGAATTAACTTATTCTACAATAAGCTAGAAGAACAATGCATTTATGGATCAAGGATAAATTTCTAAGGACTTAAAGAGGATTCACGAGCTTGATCGCCTAGCCCAATTTAAAAAACCGAGCCGGCTACTCAACCTTGCCAACAAGCTACTAATCTTGAGCTTAAGAAGATATATATGTGTGTATATATATATTTTGAGATTGACAATATATATGTGTATATATATGTATGTAAGTATGTATTAGAAAAAGGTGAATATATATTATATAGTTAAAATAAAAGTTTGTTTCACAAATTTTAGCAATAAAAAATTCAAACGATGTTTGTTATGAAACACAAGAATAACTATAGAGTAGGACAATAGCTATAGCTGTCAAGGTTTTGACCATATATCAAATACTGATATTTTTTATTACAAAAGGACAAATGTATTTCTTAAATGGCAATTAATACTTTATGGACTCATTCAGCAAATTGTGACCATTGTTTCTATTTTTGCTTCAACATGTAATCATTGCTCTATTATTGTGGGCTTTTTCTATATCACAATAAATATTTGCCAAACTACTTAATTTGTGCTCCAACTAATCGTCTAGTCCCTTGCTTTGTAACTAGTATTTGTCTCATAAATCTTTATTTCAAGAATATAACTCATTTTTATCTTTAGAAAAATAATTTTTATCATTATTTTCTCTTTCTAGAAGAGTATGCTTGATTAAAGGAAATTATTATACAATGACTTTAGCGAATTCAAGTTAATCCATTTATCTATATAAAAGAAGAAGAAGAAGAATCCGAGTTAATCCCATTAACCATCATTTATCTGACCACTCACAATCTCCACTAGCAATTAATATTTTTAATTATTTAACGAGAATTTTTTTTTCCCCTCATGCTATTTTTCCCTTTCTTTATTTTTATAATTAATTTTTGTTCATTCCTTTGAAGTTGTTTGATGGATGCTCCAAAGCTCTTGAATTTATTTCTGATGTGTAATTTGTAGAAGAAAGATAATATGTTTTAGTTTATTTCAAGTTTATTTGCTCAATTTACGTATCTTCCCAGCGAATCATACTTCCGAAAATTGGAAGTAAATTTTTAACTTTTACTTCAAATTATTATTACATCCACACCATCGAAATATGCACTGATTGCTTGTTAATATAATTTATTGCTTGTTAATATAATTTAATACGCATCGTTGATCACAATTTTTGCATTTAATTAACATTTTGTTTACTAGTACTTTTTCTCTTATCCATGCGAATTCTACATATATACATATATATATATTTAATGTGAACAGGTGAAATCAATTAAGTAACCAAAACTCCATACTTCAAATTTATCAAAAAAGTAAGAAAATAAAAAAAAAATTAAAACTTCAAAATAACTGAAAAATTGAATAATGCATGGGTCAAGCAATTGATTGGATATTAGGGTCTCACCATAATGATCGTGCACCCTATTTTGTGTAAAGGGCCTTGTGATAGGGCTGACATAGAGTTCCGTGAGATTTGGACTTCACAATTTTTATTTATGAGTAGACATATGTCTGATAATTGTAGCCTTTTCATGGGTCGTTTTCACATAATTCGTAGGCCGAAAGCAGAAATACGTAGCTATAATTTAAATTATTTCATTCGCGGTGCAGTGTTTGCTAGAAAATAAAATTGATTTTGGGATATATATATATATACACACATATATATTTCCGTTAAAT
Source organism: Handroanthus guayacan (assembly GCA_014898755.1). Taxonomy (NCBI): domain Eukaryota; kingdom Viridiplantae; phylum Streptophyta; class Magnoliopsida; order Lamiales; family Bignoniaceae; genus Handroanthus; species Handroanthus guayacan. Next base: position 376,857 of record JACFYI010002276.1, read on the forward strand.
TTTTAATTTTTTTTAATTTTTGAGAATAAGCCATTTCGTTCAAAAACGAAAGGTGAGGGAGTAAGCGTAAGATAAATTACTGAAAAAAACGAGGAGATAGCGAACTAAGCTAGATTTCTCTCCTTGGTTTTAATGTCAATCAACTCGTCATGCCGGTCTCTTGCCCAAACTGCTAACTCTTGCGCTGCAAGAGGTTCGCCCTTGAGAATCTTGTTAATCCTATTTAACCAAATAGCCTTGCATAGGACCGAGAAGGATGAGAATTCCATTACTGTCGTCAATCGCGACTTCAGGATCTTAATCTAGTGAGATCCCTTTAAAATTTTCAACTATTGCACTCAACAAACAAATATAAAAAGATTAAGAAAAAAAATATTAAGGTTAATAAAACTTTGTAGAAAATTTTATAGTTTAAATGACATAAATTAATATCTCCACTAAAAAAGTATAATGAATTTGCATATCAGGCATATAGTGCTAAAATAATTGAAAACATTATATATTCAGTAATACAAAAAATTATAAAAAATTAACAAAATAAATAACTAAAATACTATTAAATTAATATAAACATAAAAGTTTAAGTCATCAAAATGGCCTTAATTTTGACATACAAGAAAACAGGGTTTTTGCAACGGAAAATCCCGTTGCAATTCCCTTGTTAAGCTTTGTAGCTACGGAATGGCAATGGAAATTTTCAGTTGCTAACTCTATTCGTTGCTATTATGTTGTTCAATTATTACGATGCTATATTGTTGCAAGATTTTTACATGGATCGTTGCTTACTCTCCACTGCACTTCCATATCTAAATCTACCCGTTGCTATTTTGTTGTTAATTTAATTGTTCTGTTGCTATTTCATTGCCAAATTTTTATATAGATGATTGGTAATTTTTCGTTTTTATTATGTTGCTAATTAAATGTTTTGGTTGCTATATCCTTGCCAATCTTTTGTTGCAATTGTTTAGCTATCTTTCTCACACTTTTAATAATTTTGCCTATATAAATTATTATTCTATAAATCTTATAAATAATATTAGATAGTAAAACCACAATAAATAATCAAACTGAATAAGTACTTAATCCATAAAATGTAATAATAATTAAATGCAATACAAATTAATGTCAGTAAATCATTTAGTCAAATATAAAAATCTAACAATTCATCAAATGCGATCAACAAAATGAAATTAATATCAAATTCTAATCTCTCCCTTCCCTTGGCCTTGAAGATGTCGGCTGTGAAGGATCTTGAACTAATTCCATCCCATTTGAAGAGAGTGTCCTATGAACCATTTCTAATCGAGTTTCCATAGACATACGCGTCTCACGTTCAGATGCCAGCTCTTGGGTGAGATTTTCAACTTTTTCTTTATAACGAACTAATTCCTCATTTGTCTCCGATCTTTGTGGCTGTGCTTGAAATTGATCAGTATTCATGTTGTTTCTTGAGCTTCTCGGGATAGTCTCATTAGTTGTATAAGCTGATCCAAACCCAAAAGTTCGATTGCGAGAAGGCCCATCAGAGGAAGCTGTATTGAGCCAAAGCATGGTATCGAATCCCAGCTGCGAAGATGGGTCGTCCCCATATTTTTCTGCCTCAAG
>JACFYI010002285.1:6121-41777 GCA_014898755.1 Handroanthus guayacan
AGAATTAAAGAAATATCGAGAGAATGAAGAAAAACTTAAACCCCCAACGTCAATTTCATTTTAGATACTTCTCAAGTTTTTTCATATTTATTTTACTTTCCTAACTATAAAAGGAGTTACCAAGATAAAAGTGTTAAATTCATTTAAGTAAAATGAAATGAGAGTAGTGTCGTTGTGAGTTGATGTGCTGAACTTGATAATCATTATCAACTTGTTCGGTTGTCATATGTGATTGGGTATGATATGTTTTTTCACGTTTATCTACTTTTACCGTTCCTATCACATTACGATATGTATTTCATTTATCTGATTAGGTGGTTGTTGAAACTTTCTGAAATTTTTGAAGTGCTTGAGGTCCTAAGATTCTCAGGGAAACCTGAGTCTCATCTTCAGAATTTGATAGGTCAATTTAACATGGATGATGCCATGGAAGTGAAGAAAATTGAAAAAAAAAAAAGACTAATCGTGACGTGAAGACTGCTAAATATTTTTGAAACAAATATGCCAGTCACATCCGAAGACATCTAAGATATGTATGCCTAAACCTGTGGTTCTTGAAGATTTTTAATCTACATAATCGGTACTAAAGTATGGCTTGGAGTAATAGACAAAAAACAATAAGGTGATTATAGTATCTTGTTGAGCTTATCTTTCTTTGCTAGGATGCCTTTTATTCCCCAACCTTTTTGAGGTGCTTTACCCTTCACTATCAGTGAAATTCTTATTATTGTGAACAAATATCCATTTCAATGTAGGTGCTTAGGTTTTCCATTTTGCATACACATTCGAGGACATTAATAATCTGGCTTATGCATCGATGCATTCTCAACAAAGTTATACTACCCATCATGGACAAATTGATCACAACAATAAGTAAGTTGGGCACTTCTATTCCTATGGTTTCTCATACTCATGGACAGGTAAATTGCTTTTGATATGGAAATGTAACTATATTTTATACTTTAAATACTCTCTCTCTCTCTCTCTCTCTCTCTCTCTCTCTCTCACACACACACACACACACACACACACACACATGCAAACAGAGAGTATATCCGATGCCACATGGTCATGTGTATCTTTTATTTATTCATATTTTACTCGTTAGCTGGACTTGAGAGGACAAAAAATTGACAAAAACTGATAATAAACTAGTTTATGTTTCAAAAGATGTTAAATTGTCATGATTATTGTGCATGCTCTTCTAAACTTACTTTGAGGGGTAGTTGACATTTTGTCATAGCATGGATTAAATATTGATAAATGGAAGTTCTGAATCCACTTCCCCGAAATAAAAAATAAAAAAAATTAGGCTACTACATCTACAATGTTAGGGGAGGAAATGGCATCCTTTGCTGCTAGGCTAAGTGTAGAACAGAATATATTATCACAAACCAAAATTTTAGGGAAGTTTGCTAGAGTTGTTGGGAGCTACAATGCTTATTGAATTGCATATCCTGATATTAAATGACCACAAATTGCCGAGGACTTTTGGCATCTCTTGGAATAAGCTTCAAACCTTATGTGTCTTAGGTTTGTCAGCTAATAGTTAAACATTTTTTAGGTGTTTAATGATTGGCCAGACTTGATAATTGCTTTTGTATATTTTAGCTGCTTGTTCTTTGATATCTTATGAAACAATGTTGCAATGAACTACCGAACTCGTCTCTATTGCAACGTGGAAATAACTTATTTTTTGTCAATACTTAATGCTTCTTTACAAGCATTAGATAGCGTTAAAAATATTTTATCATATATCTGAGATTATGCTCTCGAACCAAAGGCGCTCTTGATTTTTGATATGTTTCATTAGTAGGTTGATTTAATTTAATTTATTGGCCTTCCAAAACAAGTTGAACCTCATGACTACATGGCCAGATTTTTCGATACTATAATCTAGTTCAACAACATTTTAGGTGGTCTTTTGGGCTATTTCAAGTAGGTGAGCAACCATATGTCGCTGGATGGAATGATATTCTTCTTATAATGTGTTAGTGGACTTGATGTTTTTTTCAAACATATGCAGATAACTAATACCGGAAAGATTGGGTCCTCCACAATGCCCCACAAAGTTGATCCAATTGACTATAAAAATAGTGAAGAAAACCACAGAGTTGCAAATGGTATATTATAGCATTTAAAGGAAGACTTGCCTATTTCTTGCTTTCAGATAAACATGCTCTTGTTATGGGATTTGAAGCTGTACAAGATTGGAACAGTGTGTTGAGCTTTATTTCATAGCAATAAAGTGACATCATACATCATAGACATGTATTATACATCTATTCCATATCACTCTAGCTACCAACTTTAAGCATCCATCCCATCTTATGCATTTTTTATCTTAATAATTTTGTTATGGTTTGTTATTGTAGCGAGGCTTGATAGATTCAACTATTCAGAGGAACATTGGAGTAGGATTATGCCACTCTTTTCTAGCTTACAAAGGTGCAGTGCAAAGAATTGCAAAGCTCCAGGTAAGAAATATTTGGTTGACTTGTATAACTTTTGTTGCTAGTCATTTCTTCAAAGCGTTAGCGGCTAATATCTATTCCACCAAGGAATCCCTAAATAGATAGCAGAATACGTTTTGCCTGACTAGCTTGTTCTAATACGCAGACAAATGATGCTTGTTTAACTAGTTTGTTTGTTTCAGACAAAACAAAAAGGCTTGAATCATTCTAGGCCCCCCAAAAATAAGCCATTCAATTTCTTTTGGTTGTGCAAACTGATCCAATAATCTTTAGAGAAATGTAATGCTAAAATTGCAGCATTCACAACGGAAATGGTCCGAATTTTATAATATAGGTTTTAGATGAGATACTTAGTTATAGCTTTAGTCATTATGTAGTAGGTTTTTCTGTAAATTCTTCACGTTTTGTATCTTGTATGCATACTTCATATATACATGTTGGCACTTTGATGATATTAAATTATCTCACTAAACTTTTTTTTAACTCAATTGACTGACAAACTTTCAAAAAAGTTGCATGTTACCATATAGCTCCATTTTTGGTAGAATATTTTTGAATATCCACTCGAGATTCAAATGCGATTACATCGGAAATGACGCTATATAGTAATGTGCAATTTTAAATTGTAATCAATGTCGAAATCTTGAGTAAATGTTCACAAGTATTACAATGAAAATGAAATAATATGGTACTGTGCAACTTTTTTAAAAATTTGTATAGTCGATCGAATAAAAAAAATGGTTTATTGGGTGCATGGAGTGTAAAAATAGCCATATTTCAGATTGCAAAGTGTCATTTTATATTACTTAACCCCTATTTTTCAAATTTATTAATACTAGAGAAATTTTTGAACTTATATCTTAAAACATGTTATTGTTTAATGGGTATCTGGTGTGTCTTATCATGATTCATGCTTATAAAAAGGTGTGGATCTGTCATGCTACTTTTATGTGTCATACATTAGTAAGAGAAGAATTTTTGCAAATATGCTAATATTGCTGTACCTTACTTTCATTTGTGGATGTCTCTCTTTTATTAGAGAAAATATTTTTGTTTTACTGTGATTGAAACTAAATTTTGTTCCCAGGTACAATTGACATTTGCGGTCGATTGTTCATTGGATGTTGAGTTTCAAGTTTGATAGCTTTGCGCCACTGGATGGTCGTTATTGGGAAAAGGTGAAGGATTTTGCACCTTTTATGAGTGAATTTGGCCTTACTAAATTTCGAATTCTAGTCGAGCTATTTCGGATTAAAGATCTTTAGCTTTTGATAATAGAATAGCTTTGATGGCTTTTGATCTTTTGACTATTTTCTATTACATTAAGTTGGAAAAATTAAAGTACGCAAAAGAAAGGCTTTTACACTGAAGAGATGCCACATACTTCAAGTTTGGATATAATGCAAATGCAGTGTCCCATTGTTGGTAGTAACAGCCGATGGTTCTTAGTTCAGATTATGCTATCCTAATTGCTATTCTTTTGCTATAATTATTTAAGGGTACTGGTAGTAACAACTGATGGTTGTTGGTTTAGATTATGCTATCCTAATTGGTATTCTTTGGCTAGAATTACATGAATGTCAAAAGAACAAAGAAAATGTTTAATTGACTTAATATATTCAATTTACATCATGAACGTCACATCATCATAAGGACTTCTTAACTTTTTTCATATTTATTTTAGTTTCTTAACTAAAAAGGGAAGTTACAACGATAAAAGTGTTATAACTATTGTTTGATTAACATAAAATGAAAGAAGTGTTATCGTGAGTTGATGCGCTGAAACCTATAATCACTAGACCTATCAGTTCATTTGGTTGTCCCCATGGTTGGGCATGATATCTATTTTCATGTTCATCTGCTTTCACTATTCCCATCACATATTCCCTTTATCAGATTAGGTGGTTGCAGAAGCTTTCTCAAATTCCTAAAGTGCCTACGATCGCAAGGTTCTCTAAAGAAGCTGAATCTTATCTTCAAATGGATGGTGCCATGGAGTTGAAGCACATCCTAAATAAGTAACACTGTAACGCCCCGGATCCTGAGGCATTTTACTCCGAGATCCGAAGTGCTACTCGCAGATGGATAATCATTAAAAAAAAAAATCAAACAGAAGCTAACAAAATGCATTCATACTAAATCCCAACAGGAAATTACCATTGCAGGCTATTAAAATTCTAAAATACAATCTCATAACTTAATGTTCTAAATTTACAGACTGGAATCTCTAAAATTCATTACAAAATCCAGATTACAAGCTAAACATATCCATAGATCAAACGGAAACTTAACTAACCCAAAATATCACGTCAGGATATTCTTACTATTACAAGCCGACAATCTATATACTCTTAACAAATCTTAAATCAATACGTTCAATACGTCCAGGTACATGCTTATATACATCAATTCCCAAGTGAATGCCGTATGCTAACACGAGATTTCAGTCACTAAATCTACGGTCTATACAAAGCTTCAATCGGTCAATCATTGGTATAGGAACCTACATGATATTATGGAATCATGAGTCCACTGGCCCAGTAAAACTTATGGCATGAGGATAGAAATGAAGGAGTTCCAAAAAAATAGGCATAGCAATTTCAAGACGAGAATGTGATTTCAATGAACGATTCAAAATCAATCAGAACGAACGAAACGAACAAATAACAATAGACATATATCACATTCAAGTCATATGGCTGAAACAAATATTTTGGTAGGTCTGTCACCCTTATAACTCCAACAAATATCATATAAATTTTCTTATCTCTCTAAACTCCCGAAGGAGCAACTTATAAACAGTAAAGCACAGCTGACGTACGTGCTTTGGGATAGCCCCTCAGAACTCTATCTCCAGGGTCATCTGGACTACCCCACTTGCAGGGATTTACAAGAGCTCAGACAGTCAAACCGACGTTGCCCAATCTGATACCCCTGCAAACCCCCAGGGCCCAACTTGCTTACTTACATGAGGCTAACAATAAACAGGATATTCAAACATATCTTATAATCATGAAGCCATTCAGCACATATTTGATTGATCAATCATAATGAACAATTCGGAAATACGGTCAATCATATCAATCAAACGAATCGAAATTTGGAATCATCGTTTGTAGAGAACGAATGGATCGAAATTGAGATTATAGACTGTAGGGGACAAATAAATCGGAATTGGACTATGGACCAGGGGAGTTTTCATTTGAGGTCTTCATCTTATTAAAGAGGTAAAATACAACAGAAATCCTTAGGAATAAATGAAATTTTGAAATTTATTTCATTTGAACATCGGCTAAAAAAACCTCACTTTGATCAAAAAATGAATTTTCATAAAAATTATGGAGTTTTAAATTTAAAGATATTTCATAAAAAAATATCAAAATAACTCAAAATCATTAATTTTCTAGCGGCAGTTCATTTTTCGATTATTTTAAAAATTCATCTTAATGAGTAAAAATTCATATTTTAACTCCATAATTAACTAGACTCGATAATCTTTCTAATGGTATATTTTTTGGATTAATTTGATAAGAAAAAGTTCGATTTTTAAATTTTTGAAAGTGGAAGTCCAGGCAGATTCCGTCCAGCTTCTCGGAAATCTGGCGAGTCATGTTCTATAGATGTTTCTGGCCATAATTTTCCATATTTTTGAGCGAATCAAAATTCTAATTCTATCTGCACTTAAAGAGGTTTCCAACGGTAGATTATACGAGTCATTTGGATGAGGGAAAGTCAAGTTTTCGCGGCCGAGAAGTTGAAGATTAAGCAGAGATGTTACTGGAATCTGGCGGAAATGGTAGTCTGCTTTCGAAGACCATTTTCGCCCGTTTTCCTTCTTTTTTTTTCATAATTTTTTATTCTAAAAGTATCTACACTCAAAGAGGTTTTCAACAGTATATTATACGAGTCATTTGGATGAGTGGAAGTCGAGTTTCGGCGGTTAAGAAGTTAAGTGTTGTGCTGACCAAAGCTTATATGAGAGGCTATCATTTTTCTCTTTTCTTACGTTTTTTAAATGTTCAAGTCCTCCTCCTTAGTCCATGGTCCATAGAGTAATTCAGTCCAAACTTAGGGAAGCTATCAAGATTGTTCATAAGGCGATGAATCAAAATTTCAAGACGAGAGCTCATATAAATGATAACAAGGAACATAGCAATAAGTTCATACGACAATAGCCAATATGAATACAACATAATGAGCTCAACATAACGGAATGATCAATCATGAAAAGCACATAAGCATGAGGAAAAGAAGACGGGGTTCCATAAGTCTTACTTGTTCAAAGCTTAAATCCATAAATTTTTCAAGCTTTCCGAGTTTACCGAGCAACCGTATTAATTTGCCTAAACCAACCATAAGTTCTTATATCAAGCTCTAAAATCACATATCAACATGTCATATCAATCTTATAAACATGAACTAAGTCTTACCAAATGGTTGAGAGTACACCACCTAGATTTCCCTTTTTGCTTCTTCTTTGATTAGTCACTAAAAATTGTGAATGTGTGTGCATGTAAGAATGCCGAGAGAGAAATGGAAAGGAGGAAATGGGTTTGTTTTTTAGCAAAACTTGAGTGCTAAAGGCCACCATTTGCCTCCAACCACCATTTATAATTGTAATAGGTAGATAATGCTTGGGTGTGAAATTTTCCAATTAAATTAAGGAGTCTAATCCCACCAATCACAATGCTTGCCCATACACTAAATCCGGCTGCCCATGCTGAAATCAAAAAATCTGATTTCATTACATTTTTTTTTTAATGTTTAATATATATACATAAATATATGGCTGAAAATTGTGGGAAATGTTTGGGCCATTATTTGGGCTCAAATGAAGTTTAATTGGGCTGGAAATATTGAAGTAATCGATGCCCAATCGAGAGAAAATATTTGGAACATGTGATATGTGTTTTTGAAATTAAAACGTTTCTCGTTTTATTGAAATCGTTTTGATTTATGAAATTGACGATTTGAAATTTTAAATTAGGAAAATCTCGGGGTGTTACAAACACGGCAACTGCAAATGCTTCCATTCCTATGCTTTCTCGAACTCATGGACAGGTAAATAGCTTAATAGTGGTTGTGGATAAATAACTTATTTATGTCCTTATCTCTCTCTCTCTCTCTCTCTCTCTCTCTCTCTCTCTCTCTCTCTCAGTCACAGTCTATCGCATGCTAAACTATTGTGTATATTTCATTTATTCATGTTATACTTATTAGTTGAACTCACAAAATTCACAAAAATTGATAACGAACACTATCTATTGTTTCAAAGTGTTGAATTGTCAAGATTATTTTGCATACGGTACCAAGCTTACTTTGAAGATTAGTTGATAGTTTGTGACAACATGGATTAAATATTGATAACTAAAAGTTCTAAATCCTCTTCTGAACATTTATTTTTTGTTAACCTTTTAGCCTGCCTCATCTATGACATTAGGGAAGGAAATGGGAAACTTTGCTTATAGGTTAAGTACAAAATGGAAGGAATTATCTCAAACTAAAATTTTAGGGAAGTTTGCTGGAACTGTTGGAAACTACAATACTCATCTTGATGTTAATTGGCCACAAATTGCTGAGGAGTTTGTGACATCTCCTGGAAATAGTTTCAATCCTTGTGTGACTCAGGTATGTCGGCTAAAATTTGAACTCTTTTTTTCTTAGGCGTTTAATGATTTGCCAGACTTCATAATTATTTTTGAATATTTAAGCCATTCTTTGATGTCTCATGGACTAATGATGTCATGAACTATCAAACTCATCTCTATTGGAGCCTGAAAATAACTTATCTTGTTTGTCAATACTTAATGCACCTATCGGAGTATTAGATTGCTTGAGAAAAATATTTTATAATATATTTAAGATTGTGTTCTTGAACCAAAGGTGCTCTTGATATTTAATATGTTTCATCAGTAGATTGATTTATTCTAACCTATTGGCCTTCTAAAACAGACTAGACCTCATGACTACATCACCAGACTTTTGGATTCTATCACCCGGTTCAACCAAGCTTTAGTTCACTTTGATAGGGATATCTGGGATACATTTCTTTGGGTTACTTCAAGCAGGTACGACAAACCTTATGTTGTTGGATGTATTAATATTCTTCTTATAACATGGCAATGGACTTGATGGTTTTTCAAACATACGCAAATAACTAAGCCTGGTGAGATTGGGTCTTCGACAATGCCCCACAAAGTTAATCCAATTGACTTTGAAAATAGCAAAGGCAACTGTGGACTTGTAACTCGTATTTTATTGCATTTAAGTAGAGAGTTGCTTAATTCTTGCTTTCAAGTAAATGACGTCTTGAGCTTTATTTCGTCGACTAGTAATGAAGTGGCATCATATATTATACATCTCAGCCATATCACTTTAGCTATCAACTTTAAGCATCCGTCGCATCCTGTAACTTTTTATCTTAGTAACTTTGTTATGATTTGTTATTGCAGCGAGACTGGACTGATTCAACTGTTTTGAGAAACATTGGTGTAGGATTAGGCCATTCTGTTATGGCTTACAAAAGTGCACTACGGGGTATTCCAAAGCTCCATGTAAGAAATATTTGGTTGATCTGTGCAACTCTAGTTGCTGTGCATTTCTAGCAAAGTCACTTCGATATGATTCAACCAGGGAACCCCAATTAGGTAACAAATGTACTTTACTACAATAATTCTTCTGCCTAATTGGCAACTTGTTCCATTACCCAAAGGAACTATGCTTGTTCTTTTTTTTTTTTTTTTTTGGTGTCTGATGTTATGAAAAAATGAAGTAAATGGAGCACTATGTTCACGTTGATTACCATACTTAAGATAAAATAACTACTAGATATCAGTAGACATGGAATTAGGCCTGTAAATGGATAGGGTATTACCCTAATCATACCCATATTATAAAATACCTATATAACAATACTCAATATTCTACTCTACCCAATGGATCTCAAGACCTATTGGGTCTACGCTTTATTGTCTAAACCAAATGTGTATATCCTATGCTACTCAAGACCCACTACCAATTTTTTCATATTATTTACCAATACGTTAAATTTTAAAATTGAGCAAGTTATTTAAAATGTTAATCTCCCTATTACCCATAGTACTTCGAAAACATATCTCCCTGACTTATAATATTTTGAAATAAAATCAATTTTCTAGTGAATTTGTTTATTGCATATCAGTACAAATACAATTGGATTCATTTAAATAACTATTTTACTATTAAGTTCAAACATAAATAAGCTTTTTAATCCTTCCAAATATTATGTAGTAATAGAAAGTTAAGTTAAAAAAAATTATAATATTCATGAATAAATTATGGACAACGGTGCAGACATATCAACATCTGATTTATTTAAATAGGTTGAATTTTTAAAACAGTGGGGTAGATATACAATCTCTGAGGTCAGAGTTTGAGGATAAAAATATTCAAAGATATCTATATCAATATATAATTGAAAAAAATATATATTTTATACAAGAATTAACATATATTATGATTTTTGTATTAAATTTAAAATACATTCAAATTCATTAGCACGCATTTCATTTTGATATGAATAATTTTTTAATTAATTAGTTAAAATTGGGTATTATTATTGTGTAATTTTTGGACATGGGTAATGTATGGGAATATATATATCTTACCCCGTACCCATGGATATTGTATGGGTAGAGATCATATCCATACGTCTTAGAATATTTTTAATGGATATGGGTAGGGTATAAGTATAACATAAAATAAATGGATCTAAATATGGGTTTTTAACCCTTTTCATGGGTATGGACAGGGAATTACCCTACCCTACATGGAATTATATCAATTGACTCGAGGATCTTCTCACCACACATCAGAAATGCTTGCAGAGCCTGTACAAACTTATGTAACTTCTAATCTCACGTTATCTTAGTACTCCTGAATTTTTTCTTTTTCTCCATTTTTTTTTCCCCCTCTCTCCAGTGATCTCTGGCAATGCCGAACTTCCTTTTTTGCTCAATTTGCAAATACTCTCGGATGCTGGTTAGAATTATATTAATGGCACCTAATGCTTCATGGGATTTGACCTTATAACATCTATTTTCATTTTATGGCAAACAACACAAATGGACCCATGTACTGTTGATCAGTTGATGAGAGTTGGCCAAACAGACATCATGGATTTTGTTTTCATAACTAGTTCCTGTAATGACAAATCTTATTAGTAGTTTTTGCATAACGTTCGCATTATCTTTCTGTAGGTAATAATGCGAAGATATGGTGTTCCACAACCATACAAGAAACTTAAGGAGCTAACCAGAGGAAGAGCAGTGACTAGAGAAAGCATAAGAGAATTTATCGGACTGGATATCCCCATTGATGAGAAGCTGACCTCTTAAATTTAACGCCCCATACTTGTGTGGGTGAGGCTAGCTATTGAATTGGCGAAGAACGTGTACTGCTACGAGTTCGGAGGAAGGAGCTAGCGACTTATGAGTACATGAGGTTCACTTGGGGGTTCTTTTTTCGGTAGAGTCGAGTGATTAGGTCTATAATTTTGTGAATCTTAGTGGCATTATCTTCTCACTAATTACTAATTAGTAAGGCATTTGGTAGCTATAATGTAATCTAGTCAGGATTTAATATTTATTATCTATATCATTTGTTTGGTTTTACTAATTTATATGATTTGGATTTGTACCATTTTGCTCTTATTTTTTATAACTTGGTCATACTATAAGAATAATTTAGGGGCATTTCAGTACATTTATCTGTGAATCTATCACAGGATTAATTTAAGAGGGAGGGGAAGGGTGGTTGGAGTGATATATAATCATGATTTTAGTAGAGGTGCCTCATTTATTGCCATTCAATTCGGCAAAAATTTGGTACAACTAAATACAAAATAAATTCATATAATTTTAGTCTTATTTAAGCTTATTATGGCTATCAAAGAGTCTTTACGGTGCCGTACTTCATGCTTGAGCAGGTTTCTCCAAGTCATTGGATGCTCTACTTCTTGTGTTGTCGGTTTTTCTAAGTAAACAAGCTAGAATAATATATGATTTTGCTTTTAGGGGAAAAAAAAAGATTTATTCTAAAAATAGGCTTGATGAATAAATTTAAATTAGCTACATAATTGTACCGAGATGCGTATTTAATTGATGTGAAATGAATAATAATGCATTCATAGAGTTTGATCGGTCTTCTGCCGATGAACTTAATAGTTCAAAGAGTTGGAGATACGCTTACGAGCTATATATATATATAGTTCGAATGTTAAGTTGAACATATGTTTTTTGCATTTGATAGCTTGGATATCGAGTTAGAGCACAACAAAGAGGCCGATGAGACCTTGACTCAAAGAACATGTGAAAATGACTTAGCAACTTTGCATGCCAGTTCTTTCATGTTCAACCATAATTTTTCAGATCTTGTGGCTATTAATAATATGTGTGAGCTATAAATAAGTATTTTTTTTTTCTTGATCCTATAAAGGATGGTCTTGTACCAAACTTCCTACTGGTTAGGATTATGAATTATGATTGATTCTGAAATTTTTCATGGTTTAATCATGATTCTTTAGTAATTTAAGTATTAGAAAATATTTATTGTATAAACGCTCACCTATACCTCATTATTTGCTTGTTCTTTACTCTTCAAAATAGTATTGTTTTTTTCCCATTCCAAATCACAAATTAATGGTGCTACAAAATTTTTTAAGCGTCAAGGAGAAATATATTGCACATAAAGTCACGTTGGAACTCATATTTTTGAATTTTCTCTCAAAAGAAAACCTTTCTAGACATAGCGCAAACCATAATGAAGAAAGAAATCAAATAGATTAATACAATCTACCAATAAAGAAGGTAGGAAATAGACTTTAGAAACTTCTTTTTTGAAAAAAAAAAAAGTTCAAAAACTATAAGTTTAAATATATATATATATATATAAATTATATTGATATAATAAGTGCATCATGCGAATATTTCATCTTGCTCCGAAACTAAGGGCATTGAATCCAGAGAGGATCTGCCCGTGCATTTAGTTTTGATCTCTCTTGTGCATTCAGTTTCATTTCTTTTTCTCCACAATTAAGAGGGTGTTTGGCTAAGCTTATTTAAAACATCTTATAAGCTCTTACATCTTATAAGATGTTTTTAGAGCTTATAAGATGTTGGATCTTATTTTAAAAATAAGTTGTTAAAGTGTTTGGATAAAATAAGACATTTTAGCTTATAAGATGTTAGTAATGACAATATTGTAATTAAAATGATTAAAAATAAAGGTGGATGTTAAGATCTTACAAATAAGTTGGGAGTTCCTTACTTTTCTAAAAAGAGCTTATAAGCTCCTAACATCTTATTTTGGGAGCTAATAAGATCTTTTTTAAAAAATTTTACCAAACACATTTTACCATCTTATAAGCTCTTAAACATCTTATAAGATGTTTTGAAGAGCTTATAAGCTCACCCAAACACCCTCTAAGTCAATTTAATTTTGGTTATAAATAGCAAAATGACAAATGATATCTTCAAAAGCTCATTTCTCATTATGTGCCAAAAATGGAAATTCTCAAGCAATAAAAGACAAAAAGTGCTCATATAGTTTAGCACCTCTAAGGACAATTACAAGAAAAGAACTAAAAATATAGAAGTTGTTGATAGTCCATCCCAAATGAAATAGCAAAAGAAACAAAACGAAGAACTTTGTTGTTACTTTTGCAAGAATCATGGAAATATGAAAAAGAATTGTATCAAGTATCACCTTTAAAAAGAAAGGGTTGCCTGAGCTGTCGAAAGCCAAAGCCAAATGATGCTAAAAGATCCATCTATGTGGACAACAACAAATTAGTGGAAGATGAGGCAACATAGACTTTTAAGTTATGATAAAAACTGGCATTATTCGGATTTAAAGAGACATTTTCATACTATCTTCTTGACGGAATTTGGCTTTTGTTGCTGTTTTGAACATATTTTGTTAATTATTCCTTTTTTAATTTGGAAAAAGCCAATTTAATCTTTCTTTTTTCTTTTGTTTTTAATTCAAACATTGTGGTTACCAATTCTTTTTCTTTTTATGATAACCTCTATTTACTAAATATTATTGCTTATTTTAATGAAACATTGCATGTAGGTTCAAGTGGTCAATGTTTATAGATTGGGACAAATATCATGGTTAGAGATCTGTCTGCTAAGAGATCGCATGAGCATACTGCTCATATATTGATGTATCATTTGATTATATGTAGAACTAGTGATAGTATGTACTTATATTCTTTTTTAATTAGAACATCTTTGTACTTATTTTTTGTGTACAAATAAACTATTCAATTTTATTTTTCACTATGACGCAATATTATTTTGAAAAATTGGTGACGAGTATCTTTTATGCATAAGATGCACTAATTAGTACATTTTCCTTATGGAATTGAATTGTTCAAATATCTTTTGGTGTTTAAGTTTGAAACTATCTTTTTTCTAACGACTACATTCTCAGTGCAATAATTATACGATAATAATAATAATGTTAATTTTATTTTATCTCTTTAAGTATAAGCACATTGCAATGTACCCCTTCACTTCACATAACTTTACAAAAGCGTATATTACGGGTGAGAACTATAATGAGAATTTTAGCAGCGTATTTTATCAAACGGCTTTAGCATATTTTATCAAACACTCCAACAAAAAAGACAATTTGGTAAACGTTACATTTTTGGGAAGAAGGGTATTAATTCTAAAAGTAAGAAGGGAAAAATTGATAATCTCATTATTCATGAGGGGATATATGTGTAAATTTACCCTTTAATAGTACATAGATTTATTTTTCATTAATTGACGTATTCTAGTGACCTGTAACATGAAATTGCAATGGTATTAAAATAATAAGATTGTTTCAAATAATTCTAAAGATTTATATTCTAAGTATTTAAAATTTGTTCAAGATTATTTATACACTCACAATAATAAAAATAGACCTAGCAAATGAGTACTCATGGATAACCCAAAGGCGGGTAACAATGGGTTTGGTAAATTTATTCATGGGTAAAATTACCTGTATTTTATTGGATATGGAATAGTGAACCCATTATCCGTGCATATGGGTAACCAGTAACTCGTGGTCCCTGTATTAAATTCTCATATTTTTTAAATATTTTATGCTAAATTAATATTTAGTTTGCAATTACATAATAATGACATTCAAATACTAAAAATATTAACTAAACAAAGCTATTAAAAGAGTAAAAGACTTTCTTTTCTTTCTTTCTTTCCTTTTTTTTTTTTTTGAAAAGAAAATTCACCCAAATGATAAATATGATTAAGACAACAATTTAATATATCAATTGTAACAAACTGTGTGCAATCCAAACAATTACAGAGATCCTCATGCTAACCTAAGGTATAATAAAGACAAAGTTGTATATGATAAATATTCAAGATTACAAGACTAGAAAAAAGAAGAAAAAAAAGAAAAAACGAAGACTAAGCTTATTTGATCAAATATCAATCAAATTAAAAATATTTATATATAATTTTTTTTAATTTACTAGTAACCCAAGGATTGGATGGAAAAATGATGGGTAACTAGACGACAAGTAAAATTACTTGCAGTTTTTAGGCGAAGAATGTAAGGCCCATTAGGTGAAGAATGTAAGGCTCGTTATTCATATTTTTTTTGGATACCTGAGACTCCCGCGGGTATGGGCAAGTTTTTGCTCTGACTAAATATGAAGAGGCACCTTTTAGTCAAAACCCGTCTTAGAACAAAATATTACCTTAAAGAAAAACAGAAATAATTAAAACCCTTGGGAGCCCTGATATCCCGCCGCCGTCCATTCTGTTTCTAACGTCATCAATTCACAGTCTCAGGCGCCGCCGCCAACCGCCGGCAGCTCTAACCTTAGCTACCAGATGGAACTGGGCGCCGGTGTCAGGGGTTTCAACCTTAAGAACACGACGCCGTATCTCACACCATCAAAGCACATAAATTCTTGGCGTTTTTATTGTGACCGCACCTCATCATTTGCTCCCTTTCGCGCTCACCGGAGTCCTGTTTGGAAAGCGTCTATTAAGGAGAATAGCGGCAGCACGAAATCCGTATCAAAGGTAATTTTCAGCTTTTAGATTACGCAACGAATTAAGTGATTGTTTATTAGTTAAATTTTACCTTTTTTTTCAGGATAAAATGCTGCTTTATTCTCTTTTATTTCTCTTTGAGTAAATATGATTGCGAGAGGCTTATTGGTGTGTGAGGGATAGGTTGTTTTAGTGTAGAAGAAAACAATGAGAAAGAATGCGTCGAGGATGGTTTCCGCTGAAGCAATTTTTTTCTGTTAGACCGCGGGCATAAGTTTTATTTGGATGCAAATTAAACTAATCCTAAGTGAAACTGTAACATTACGAACAAGATACTATTCAAATTCAGTGATAACGTTCTTCTTTCTTCTTTTTATTTTTATTTTTTATTTTTTGTCCAACACGATTCATGGAAATGGACAGCGACTTTAAAGATATTCTCATAATCAATATGCACAAACTCTTTCTTCGTTGGAGGTTGCGCATAAAATGAGTCTGACTCACACATTCTCAAGACATGGCCTTGAATTGTACATGCTTATTATGGATTCCATGTGTCATGAAAAACAATTAAAGGCACTCTAGAATACTTCGGACATGTTGAGATTTGGCGTTTGAAATTTTCCATTAAGGAACAGAGAATTTGGATGAAGATACAATTCTATTTTGTTTAGGATTTTTAAGGTTTTTTGAGATTTTCTTTTGTTTCCTTGATGGTTTAGGTTTCCTTATTTTTCTGGTTGGTTTGGGGTTATGCATCTATTATAAATAAGTTTTGCATTCTGGTTTGTAACTTCTCTCTTTTGGTGTAAGTAAATTATCTCCTTTTTGGCCGTGAATATAGCCCTGTTTTAGGTGAACATAATAAATTCTTTTTGTGTCCACTTTATGTTTCATGTTTCTCATTACTTTTTCTGCTCGTGCTTGTTTTGTTGGTTTCTCCAATTTTCCCAAGAGAACAGAATTGAGATTTTGTAGTACAAGATTGGTTAAATGGTTATGTGACGATACAATGTGAAGAGATTATAGATATTGCATGTTTGTCAGGTCAAGGACATTTATAGTTGTTTGATCACTTGCAATATCCTTGTTGTATCAACTAGTTTTCTTTTCCTTTATTTTGCCTCTATTATCTATTATTCCTATGTTGCTTAACTGTTGGTTTTGAGTTCATTGATACTAGATAAATTTTTGCATGTTATATCTTAAAATGTGTTATTGTTATACGGTACCTGCCATGTCCCATCAAACCTATTGCTTATGAAAAGGCATGGATCTTTAATGCTACTTTTGTGTTTTATCTTTTATTTTATTTTTTAATTTTTTGATACAAATATGCTAACATGCTCGACCTTAGCCCCAATTTGTGGATATTCTCTTTGATACTACTAAAAGTTTGTATGTTACCATGATTGAAATTAAATTTTGTTTCCAGGTAAACATGACAGTTACTACTGCTGATGATGTTGAGCTTTCAAGTTTGACAGCTCTATGCCCGCTCGATGGTCGTTATTGGGCTAAAGTGAAGGACTTGGCACCTTTTATGAGTGAATTTGGCCTTATTAAATTCCGAGTTCTAGTCGAGGTATTTCAAATTATAGATCTTTATTTTTTCCTATTAAAGTGGTTGTAATGACTTTTGGTCCTCTTACTATTTTCTATTACATTAAGTTGGAAAAAAATTGAAATACCTGAAAGAAAGGTTCTTATGCTGAAAATATGACATATACTTGAAGTTGGGTATATGCACATGCACTATCCTATTAGTTAAAATGACAAACTAGAACTGCATGTTTGAAGGATGCTCGTAGTAATAGCTAATGGTTGTTAGTCTAGATTATGTTATCTTAAATTCTGTTCTTTGGCTAGAACTACAAAACTGTAGGAAGAACGAATGAACGCATTAACTAAATTCACATATATTTACACCACCAACATCTATATTATCTCACAGACTTCTTTAGATTTTGCATATATATTTTAGTTTCTTAACTGAAAGGAGGAGTTACCAAGATGAAAGTATTAAACTCTTGTTTGATTGCCATGAAATGAAATTGTGAGTTGATGTGCTGAAACCATTAGTCACTACAACTATCAGTTCATATGGTTGTCAGATGTGATTGAGCATGATGTTTATTTTCACATTAATTTGCTTTCATCATTCCCATCATGTTATATGTATTTGCTTTATCAGATTAGATGGTTGCTGAAGCTTTCTCAAATTGCTGAAGTACCTGAGGTCCCAAGGTTCTCTGAAGAAGCTGAGTCTTATCTTCAAAACTTGATTGATCAATTTAATATGGATGACGCTTTGGAAGTGAAGAAAATTGAGAAAGTGACTAACCATGATGTGAAGGCTGTTGAATACTTCCTGAAACAAAGATGCCAATCACATCCGGAGATATCCAAGGTGTGTACCTGTTTTTGATGATTTTGAGTCTACATAATTAAGTACTAAAATATGGCTCAAAGTTACTGATGAAAAACTATGTGGTGGTTATAGCTATAACTTATAGCATCTTTCATGAGCATACTTTCTTTGCCAGGAGGTCTTTTATTTTCAAGCCTTTCTTAGGTAGATTGTCCGAAAGGCCTTGACCATTAGTTAAATTCTTATTCTCTATGAATAAATATCCATTTCAATGTAGGTGCTTGAGTTTTTCCATTTTGCATGCACGTCTGAGGACATTAACAATCTGGCTCATGCACTGATGCTGAAAGAAGCTCTCAATAAAGTCATATTACCTGTCATGGACCAATTGATCACAGCAATATGTGACATGGCCACTGCAAATGCTTCCATTCCTATGCTTTCTCGAACTCATGGACAGGTAAATGGCTTTGGCCTTTTTGGGTATGTAAATTTGACTTTATTTTGTACTTTGATTACTCTCTTTCTCTCTCTCTCTCACACACACACACACACATGCACACAGAGTATGTCATATGCCATGATGTCATGTGTATCTTTTATTTGTTCATGTTATACTCATTAACTAGACTTAAGAGGATCAAAAATTGACAATAACTGATAGCAAAAAATAGCTCATGTTTAAAAGGTGTTTGAATTGTCAAGTTCATTGGGCATGTTGTACTAAGCTTACTTTGAAGAGTAGTTGAAAGTTTGTGACAGCATGTTTTAAAAATTGATAATTGGAAGTTCTGAATCCACTTCTAAATTCTTTCTTCTTCTTTTTTTCTTTTTTTTTTTTGGGTTAAATTTTTAGCCTGCCTCACCTACGACGTTAGGGAAGGAAATGGCAATATTTGCTTACAGATTAAGTAGAGAACGGAAGGAACTATCTCAATCTGAAATTTTAGGGAAGTTTGCTGGAGCTGTTGGAAACTACAACGCGCATCTAGCTGCGTATCCTGATGTTAATTGGCCACATATTGCGGAGGAGTTTGTGACATCTCTTGGAATAAGTTTCAATCCTTATGTGACTCAGGTATGTTAGCTAAAAGTTAAACATTTTTTTTTTGTGTTTAATGATTGGCCAGACTTTTTTTTTTCCCATGTGTTTCTTTGATTGTCCCGTGGACTAATGATGTTGTGGACTCAGGAACTGCCAAATCTCATTTCTATTCCACTCTGGAAATAACTCATTTTTTCTGTCAATACCTAATGCATGTATTGGATACTAGATTACCTTAAATATATTTCGTAATACACCTGAGATTGTGTTTTTGAAGCAAAGGTTCTCTCAGTTTTTCATATGTTTCATTAGAAAGCAGTTTGACCAGAATAGGGTATTTCTTATAAAGTCCTAACTGATTTAATTCATTTTATTTGCATTCTTAAACAGATTGAACCTCATGACTACATGGCCAGACTTTTCAATTCTATTATCCAGTTCAACAACATTTTAATTGACTTTGACAGAGATATCTGGGGATACATTTCTTTGGGTCACTTCAAACAGGTGAGAGAAACCTATGTGGCTGGATGTGTATCAATTTATTTCTTATAATGCGGAAGTAGACTTGATACTTTCTTATATGTAAGCAGATAACTAAGGCTGGTGAGATTGGGTCCTCGACAATGCCCCACAAAGTTAATCCAATTGACTTCGAAAATAGTGAAGGCAACTGTGGAATCGCAAATGGTGGCTTATCGCACTTGAGCACAAAGTTGCCTATTTCCCGCTGGCAGGTACAAATACTTTTCTCATAGGATTTGGAGCTGTATAAACTTTTAACTGCATCTTCAGCTTCATATCGTCAACTGGTATAGCATCCATGCCCTGTCCCATCCTCTGCATTTTTTAGTATAATCGTCATTACTATTCGTTGTTGCAGCGAGACTTGACTGATTCAACTGTTCTAAGGAACGTGGGTGTAGGATTAGGCCACTCTCTTCTGGCTTATAAAAGTGCCTTACAGGGAATTGCAAAGCTTCAGGTAAGAAATATAATTTGGTTGACTTGTATAACTTTTATTGCCATTTATTTTTACTAGTTTGTTTGTTTTGGATAAAACCAAAAAGGTTTGGATCACTCCAGATCCCCCAAAATTGAGTCAGTGCAATTGTTTTGGTAGAGCAAACGAATTGTATGGTCTGATAACCATAATGGATTTGACCACCTTCCTGTTGTTGTTTCCTATAGGTCAATGAAGCTTCCTTGATCGCGGACTTGGACCACTCGTGGGAGGTGCTTGCCGAGCCTATACAGACTGTACGTAACTTCTATATGATACTTGATCTCACTTTATCTCAGTACTTGGTGAAAATCGTTTTTTGTGATTTTTAACAATATTGAAGTTCCTTTTTGTTTGGTTTTGAAATATTCAAAATCTGGGATGCTGGTTAAATTATATCAACGGCAGCTAATGCTTCATGGGATTGGACCTTGCTCTCACTTCTTTATTCCATTTGCTTCTAACAGCTGTTTTCTTTTTACTGTTACAGCAGCATAAGTAGGGCCATGTACTGTTCATGCAGTTTGGCAAGACGTAACTCGTTCCTGTAATGATACTTCGTATTATTAGTGTTCACTTACCATTCGCACTATCTCTTTATAGGTAATGCGAAGATATGGTGTCCCAGAACCGTACGAGAAACTTAAGGAGCTAACTAGAGGAAGAGCAGTGACTAGAGAAAGCATAAGAGAATTTATTGAAGGCTTGGATATCCCCATTGATGCGAAGATGGCTCTCTTGAATTTAACGCCCCATACTTACGTTGGGGCAGCCGTTGAGTTGGCCAAGAACGTGGACACTGTTACGAGTTTGGTGAATGGAGCTATTGTCTTATGAGACGCAACATTTTGAAACGGAGCAGGTTTTTGGACGGCATTGGAATAATACTTCCTTTTTGTGTCGTCGAGTTGAAGTATACATAACGGGTTGTAAGCGATTTTTGATACGATGCGTAGCGCTTATGCAAAGTTTTATTAGGTTCTGCCAAATGATAAGCGGGAAAGGGAAAGAAAATATATGTAATATAAGCTTTTAAAGTTTACAAGTTATTGCTGACTTATGACGTTCTTGGTTTAAATTCATTGCTTGACTTCGATCATTTCTGAGATGGAGACAGAGTGAACCGGAGTGCTCTGTAACTGATGTTCATAGTGGCGTTATGAGTTCCTTATGTTCTTCACATATAATTTTGTCAAGTTTTTGAATAAAATGAAGTATGAGAATTTGTCAAATAGTTTGTGGTATTTTATAAGATACTTTTAAAGCATTCTTAGGTTAGTGTTTATGACAAATGTAACATTCAATCATTTGTTATTTGCTGAAAATTGGAAAAAATATATTATGATTAAAAGTATCTGGTGTCCAAAACAATCAAATAATTTACTCTAAGTCAACAAAAAGTAGTGGAGTTGGAAATTAAAATCATTTATTTCTATTAGGGATAGCTTATAATACCTAAAAAGCAATTTCAAGTTTTCTTATGAGATTATGAATTGTTGTTTAATTTTAGAGAACTTGCAATAGAAGTAGAATTTCTACACACTAAGAATTAGCTTTTAATGGCTCATAATAAGATAAGTATTTTTCAAAATAAATTGTAAACAACACCTGAAAGCTCATTCCAACAACTTGATTTTATCATGTTATTCGTCGTTTGTGATGAATCCTAGTTACAATTTCCTATGCTGAAAATTTGAATCATAGCCATCTCATGTTCCAAATTTCAACTCCAATCGTATCAAAGCAAAATGGTAAATTGTGACTAAAAAGAACTAATCCAAGATCTTTATTGCTCTCAAGTTCAATAGGAATGAGAAAGAAGTTATAACATCAAAATCTTGTGATGAAAAAAAGAAGAAAAGGGTTAACAAGTTATTCCCCCAGAAAACTCTCAAAGGTGGCCTTTGTCATTCTAGCCATCTTCGACGCGGAACAAAATGACAAAAACAACCCTGAGTTTTCCACATATTAACACATCCGCATCATCACAACCCCTAATCAAACCCATTTAATTTTCACTGCAACAATTGCCTAAGATGAGATATCTAGCAACAACTCATTCAACATAGTATCGAAAACCACATATTCCAATTCTAAAGCCACCTCCTTATTTTCTTGATCCAATGATCTCCACTCTCCTCCCTTTTCCATGTCTCTAACATAAACTTCCCTATTTCTTGGCACTTCCCACTCAAGAAATAATTCGCGCAATTTTCCCCCATTGATCCAATTTTCTGCCTCTTCTAGAAGCTCCTCTTTGAACGAGTATCCAAAGCTTTGTTTTTGAGAATGCATGATTTTTTCGGTGAAGAAGTCTAATAGTAACTTATCTGCCTTTACTTTGAGGCCATATGATGGCAAAGTGTCTTTCATTTGTTGAAGTAAATCCAATGCTTTCTTTGCTGCTTGGTTTCCCATTTTCTCTTGTTGTTCTTGCTCTTTGATGTTATCTATTACTTTCTTATCAATGGAAGTCAAAGAGTTTTTGTTGTCTGATTCTGGCAGTGCTGCAAATCTTTTGGCTAAGTTCAATGGCTCTAGTTGAGCGAGATACTCAAACCTTTGAATCTTTTTCATCAGCTGCTTCTTAGTTCCTGTAATGAAATTCCATGTTTTCTTTTCCTTAGTTCAAGTATTGCCTAAAAACTTTACATGTTATTGTCCATTAGGGATAATTACCTCAATAACCCTTGAGGTTTGGCCTAATTATAGGAGCACTTTATGTGGTTCGAAAAATTACAATAATACCACAAGCCGTTAGTTTAGCTAACAAAAAACTTAACAAGTCAGTGCAACATTACAATTAAACCCCTAAAAGATCTTACAGATTGACCGAAAACTACAAGTACTCCCCTTTGTGAATCTAACATGTTTAAGTTTTCAGAGGTCTTATTATAAAGTTGCACAGGCTCTTTCGAATTAATGATGGGGTGCTACTGCAACATTCCAACCACAAAGGACTTTTTTTAAAAAAATAGACCAAATTAACAAAATTGAACATTTAAGTACACATGATATCTGATCAGCTAATCAGAAGATTACATATTAATCAGACAGAAATAAGAGCATATTAAAGGGGAATAAGAAATGATAAGTTTACCTTGCATATGTTGGAATGGGGAAGAAACCTCATCATCATCATCATCAGCGAAGGGGCAATCCAGAACTGACACTGGACTGAACTGTTCCTTCTCTTCATGCTGTTAATAGATATTACCAAAATTTTGGTCAAAGAATCGTATTACAATCACAAGAATCATATATAGGAAAAAAGAAATGTTTTAACTATCTAGTTCTTGCCATCATGTGGTAAAACGGGGTTATATCATATATGCATATTAATGTGTTGACTTGATGAGGTTTTAGCCTGAAAAAGACACGAAAATGACCAAAACACATCTAAACATAACAACGATTCGTAGTCCTTTATTTGGATTTATCCCATGAAAGTTTGTTAGAAACTATGGTTTTCATACTAAAGTCTCATGAATCCTAATGTTGAAATTTTGTAATGACTAATGAGAAATAAGGTTTCCAATCATCCAAAACCTCATTTTTCAAGCAAATCCAAATTTATAGTGACAATGATAATCTTTGTTGTGACTAAGATGTTATCATACATGGGTTATTAATAATGACAATTTAAAATACTAAATTTTGTCATTTATTTTATATTGTCACAAACAGTTTTTGTTATTGTTACCTAAAAAGTATCATTAATAGAACATGTAATACACTATGGTTTGTTTCTTGTCACTAATATTATATTTTTTTTAGTGCTATTACTGTGTTGAATTTATTTGACAGAATGATTTGGACAAAGGTTTATCTAGGTTTAAAGTAGGACAAGCATAATTCACCAAAACAAGGGAGAGTTAGTCCAATAATAAACAAATAAGTCTAATGTCCACCAAGTGTTTTTCTGCATAACGCCAAACTTATGTAAAATATAATAAGAATTCACATAAAAAAAACAACACACATATAAACAATAATATCAAACAATCTCATGATTGACTAATATTGACAAACCATGATGGATAAAAAAATTGAAAACAAATGTCTTGGGATTTTGGGATGTTTCAATTGGAAGCAAATGGACACAGACCACAAAGACCCAAGAGAAGTAAATCTAAAAGAAAATTAGTCAACCCCACTACTCGACAAAATTACATGACATCTATCTACCTATGTTTAATAATTCTACAATTTCATACCAGATCCATTAAGTACAATTTTTTTTTTTTTTTTTTTTTATTATTAAAATTGGGATCAAATTAACCAATACTATAGTGTATTGATATATTAATTTATTTATCAAATCGCTATTCAAATATTTTGATTAGATTATTTGTATTATTGCTACCTAGTGTTTTTATCTAAAATTTTTGAAAAATAATATATATAAGCCAATCATATCTTATTTCTTCTATCTGTTCTTTCCCTTTGTTTTGAAGACAGTGTTTTAATGAAGTTAAGTTGTGGGGACAATAATGTAAATGATTGGTTACATAGTATTAAATTATGGTCCTACTCATGTTGGAAAATTATTTAAAAGTTTCTAGCAATAAAATGAACCAAATGAAAGAAAAAAATAAATAAATTTTCGTGTAGCTGTACATGCATGAGAAGAGGGCATTTAGCAACTTAGGATTCTAAAGAAAAAGTTAGAAATTCTTTTTACAGTAAAATTTAATTTCTTATGGAAGATTTTTCTGAATTAGATTATTTTATGAATTGATTAAAAAAAAAGCATGTTATGAATTGTTTGAAAAACTTGAGAAGGGAAGAAGTTAGAAGAAGATGACATGGAACTTCCATGGTAATGTAATGAAGAGGCATAATCTAGTAGATCGTGTTCCATGAAACGGAATTTGCACGCGAGTTTCAGCGCCGTAGATTCCGCTAACGACAATGCGTAGCGGGATCCCAGCCGTTGACAACTGGAATGATATTTTATTTTCGTGAAATCCAGTGTATTATATCTGCAGGTGTATACCACCGCACGTGTAACTCCAGCTATTTTCACTCCTTCTTTACCGCTGTGAAATTTCAACAATACCGAAGTTTCCGATAATTTTTTAATCATTTTCAAATTCTCTTGCTTAATTTTTTTTTAACTATTTTTCAAATTTTTGAAATTATATTTTATATAGTTCTCAAATCCCCAAAATATTCTTTAAACATCTTCAGTGATTCAAATTCAAATGGCAATTGTGATCAACACTAGACCATACACTTTGCCTAACAATATAGCATTAGGGGGAAAAATTAAAGGAAAAAAAGCTTGTAATAACAAAATTATATATAATAACTACTCATTTTATCTATACTATTGGTCATCACTACTTTATAGTAAGTGATATTAAAACATTAATTAACTAATATAAGACTGAATTATGAAATAAACATCAAACTAAATCTTTTTTTTTTTTTACTTTGTACTTGAGTTTTTGTTTAAATTGGTAATTTTTTTCATTTTTTGATAAAGAGTTTACCATACATACTATTCTTCAGGTACTTTATAGAGTCGTTGAAGAACTAACCATCATCTTAACATACGTCAATAAAAAACATATCTTGATTTTTATCAAAATTATTTCGGAAAATGTATAGACTAGTCCAAAACACCAATTTCTCTAAACTGAGAAATGTAGTAAAAACCCATTATGCTAAAAATATTAATTTGGCAAATTTTTGCAATTTTTTATTGGTAGTGAAAATCTTGTCTGAAGACAAAGGCAAGAAAGGTCAATTCACAAATTAAAGATTGAGTGTTAGATTGAAGTTTTAATGCAGAAGCAAGTTATTAACATTAAAGCAGAAATAATATTATAATTAATAATAATAAAGATAAAAACAAAGCATTGATTAAAACCCTCACCTTTGTGGAAGAGTTGGTAGTGGTGCTCGTGGCGCTGCTGGTGGTTGTTGAGATGTCGCCGTTTTGAGGCACCACTTCTAAGGCGTCGTTTTTTACCGGAGGTAAATTTAAATTTACATCACCTGAAGAATTACCGCTCCAACACTCATCAGAAACGGTAAAATCGCTCTCCGACCAGCTCTTGCTCTTGCCGTCGCTCCTTGTAGTCGTCGTCGTCACAGAGCCGTCGGAAACATCCAACGGCTCGGAGTCCTCCTTCAGAAACTGATCGAACGATTTCCACCGTTCCATCTCTTTGTGGTTTGATTTTCTCTTCCAGAAGCTGCTTTTTTTGAGGATTTTTTTGGAGAGATTCCTCGGTAAAGTCCATTTCTTCGGCTTACTCTTCTCCAGTGGACTTGCGCCGCCGAAGGGGAGGCGCTTCACGGAGGAGATGACGCTTTTAAAAGCGTTGGAAAGAGAAGATTTCGACGGACTTTTCAGAAGGATGGTTGGATTTTTATTGAAATTGGGAAATTTCTTCTGGTGTTGCTTGGTTTTGAGGTCAATTTCGATGAGGAATCGAACGGTAGTGGCGCAGCACTGTCGTCTGGGGAACGACTTGAAGCCGTTGGATGAGCAGGAGCTCATATCATCCAACAAGTAATCTTTCAGCAACAGAGGCTTTGGCAATCCCTTAGGCTTAATCAATCTAGAATCCATCATAAACAACAGAAACAAATAACAACTTACAAAAACCAAAAATTGTCTTCGTTTTTCTAATTTTTTTTTGGATTAATTTGTGGTGGATTTGAGAATGATGAACAGAGCAAGAAAATAGCAGAGAGGGGCGAAGAAGATGAGGTGAAAGAGACTGTTTATAAAGGGTTAAAAAGAGTGAAAGTGAGAGGCAGCTTCTTGTTGATGTGGTGAAGATCTCTAGGCTATGAATATAAGCAGATTTAGGCGAAGCATTTGCTGTGAGAGTGAGAGTGAAAGAGTGTGGTTTTTAGCAGAGAGATAGAAGAAGCTCGGATGCTTCTTGCTGTGGTTTTTTGAATCTTAAGTTTGATTAAACAAAGGATTTAATTTAATTTTTAGTTACAGAGTGTAGATTAGTTTAATCTCAAGGTGGATTATAATATTATTTGTGGATTAGTTTAATCTCAAGGTGGATTATAATATTACTAAGGAGGTTCTGTGGTGAGGGGGCAGTGTACTTTTGTGATTCGTGTGGGCTGTTAAGACTGAGATGTGACCAGAAGTTGACGTTGTTTATTATATTAATCATGTCTAGTGTGCCTCTTAATTACCACGCGCCTTAGCCACGCTTTTGAATCTTGAATTTTTGTTTTAATAAAACAAGTAAAAAAAAGTTGTATTATCTAAAGAGAAAAGGATAGTGTAATTTTCTCACAGCACACCGACAAAGCATTGTAGTTTCTTATGAAATTGTTGTAATCTTTTCCCTTTTTTTTCTTTTTTTTTCCGTTTTTTTGTGTGTGTGGAGGAAACTAGCAGAAAATTTCATATTATTCACTTGATCAAAAGAAGTTGAGATATGTTGAATATGTACACAATAATATATATATATATATATTATGAAATGAAAAAATGAATGTTATTGTGTATGATTTAATGACTCCCAGGTGTTCTATCATTTAAATAGTGCACCAATGCATAAGATAGAAAAAGAATATGAGCATGATTCACAAGTTCTTAAAAAAGATCCTGATTCATGTGACGTTTTTTTATTTTTATTTTTCTTTTTGATGAAAAAATTCATGTGAAGTTTGATACAACCAAATAGGCAAATTACAACTTTGTTCAGAGTGTTGTTTTCAAATATTTTATAATCCGTATATTTTGTTTAGTTTTATGACTGTATGTGACTCCACTTTTATTCATTAATGTTCCTTCTTAAGTTTTGCAGTGTTTTCACTAGTAATATTCGATGATCTTAAATTTAGATTTTTTCGTTCAACCCAATTCATTACATATTTGATCTCAGGAGATAAAGATAAATTAGATCAATCTTGACGAGACATCTCAATTGAATTAAATCAGAGTTGATCAATAAAGAGATAAAAAGAAACATGGGCAAAGATTAAAAAGCCTAAAATATCCAAGATTTCTTCAAAATTCCTTAAATGATCCAAGATGTAAATCATCTGTAATTTGTATTTTTTTTATTTGGGTCCCGACACGACCCAACCTAATCCGAAGAGTACCTACAACCCACAATGGATTTGGCTTCTTAAAAGGGGTCCTATGATCATGCCACGGATTCATACAAATGTTATGTCCTAATCTCCATTAACACTCCACATATTACTATTGAGGTAGATTTTCTATTACTCGCTAAGCTCACTGTGGTCTCAATGTTCATATTACCTTATTTCATGACCTGACTTAAACATGGAAGGGCCAATCAACCTTTCATTATAGGGGTCATCTCATTCACCTATAAAGTCTTCGAGTTCATTGTTGAGGTCCTAACGTTATAGTGGACCAGATGTCATAAGATCACGCCAAAATTTATTGCAATTATTAGAGTTATAATGAATGAAGTTCACAAATTTATTCTATGACCAACTATATAAGGAGGATATATATTTTATGCACCAGCGATTATATGTCTCGTCTAACTTGAGTCACAATTATCATATAAAATCAACTCATCAAACTTGGCCATATGTTGATCCTATGTTGAAATCGGATCAAATAAATCATAAACTAACAATTAGGCCATATCACCTTAAGAAAAAAACCGTAATAGAGTAGATCTGCTGCGCTTGCAACAGATTTGCTACTATACGTATTAATTTCAAAATTATTTCTAAAGAAGGAATAATATCTGAGTTATTGAATGGCAAATGGTTTTGCGTTGGAAAATTTGTGGGTGTTTAACAGTAATTGTTGTCGTGATTAAGGTTCATAATGTGGACGTGCAAGCTAATGACGAATTGAAGATCCGTATCTTGAGGTGGTATTATAACGAAAATTAAGGTATTTTTTAACAGATCATGTTCTAATAAAGTACACGAGTTATAACTAAGAGGGTGTTTGTAAGCTTATTTAGAACATCTCATAAACTCTTATGTCTTATAAGATGTAGTTGGAACTTATAAAATATTATATCTTATTTTAAAAATAAATTGTTAAACTGTTTGTGAAAAATAAGAGCTTTTAATTTATAAAATATTAGTATGACAGTTTTATGATTAAAATGGTTAAAATTGAAAGTGTATATTAAGATGTGAAAAAATAAGTTAGAAACTCTTTATTTTTAAAAAGAACTTATAAGATTCTAATATTTTATTTTGAAAGCTCAAAAGATTTTTTTGAAAAAAAATTTACTAAATACTTTTGATATCTTATAATTAAGCTCTGGCACATCTAAGATATTTTGAAGAGTTTATGAGCTCATCCAAATACTCTTTAAATACCATAATGATAAAAAATCGTAATTGTTCTATCATCTTGCATGTATCTCTTCCAAGCATAACATTGGTACATCAAACATTATCATTTATGATTTATCAAAAAAAAAGAAAGAAAGAAAGAAAGAAAGAAAGAAAGAAAGAAAGAAAAAAAAAAAAAAAAAAGACATTTTCTCTTATGTAGTAATAGAATTTGTCATTATCTCCCCTATAGAGTTGTAGTAACGGAATTTATTTTCTCTAATGGTACATTATGTACATTCCTTTTTTCATGTATAAACCATGCGATATTTCATAAAGTTTTTGATATTCTTTTTGGAGTCTACTGGAATGTCCTATATATTATTTTATTTAATATTCTTCCTTTAAGGGGAAAAAACAAAAAGGTACCACAACTTTAAGGTAATAATATGATATCACAAATTCCAACTGCTACTTTAGCGAAGATTGGTGAAGGTGTCACACTAGATTTTGTATGTATTTATATATAATAATATAAATGAAAAATTACTTAAATATACTTTTTTATATGGTAGTCTGCGAGGAGAGAAAAAGAATAATATAATTGGGGAAAAAGATGGGGAGAGAGAGACTTCAAAATTATTGATTTTTCTCAACTAAACGATTAACAGACGTAGTGAAAATAGTAGCCAATAAACAAAAATTAACAGTTGTGATGGATGTGGTTACCACCAATATTAAAAGCCGCGGTAAAAAAAATCATTTGCCATAACTACACTGAGGTGAAAAACATCCATCACGGTTATATGTCATGGTGAATTTTTCGTTACCTTCACAGAAACCATGGATCATTGCTATGGTAAAGTCGTCACAAATGATTTTTATCCACTATTTTTTCCTATTAACATTAATATTTAATTGTGGCAATCGCCCAACTTTTGTGTAGTGAAGAGAGAAGCACACATTGGATATGTGGGAGAAAAATGAGGAAAAAAATACAAAAATTAACAAATTAGTGAAATGTGTCACTAATTATACATAATATATGAGAAAAAAAAATATTTTCTCACAATAATGAACTTAACAAATGTAATAGTGACAAAAAAATATTTAAATTATCATTATTAACAATTAATAATACATATATAACGTAGTGGTGATGGACATCTTATTGCAAGTTACACGTATAACCACTAATTGACAATAGTAACAATTAAAGACACTAATGTTTGTTACTATTTAACTATATGGTGACAAAACAATAAATGGCGCTGAAACAATATCATTATTAATAAAATGAAAGTTTTTATTATTTAAGAAATACTAACTAAAATTAATTTAATCACTATATTGAAAAACAAACCTAGTTATTACAACAACCTCACATTTTAAGATGATATATGCAACAATTTACAATCTCATAAATAGCTTTCGGGTTGTTTATGAGATTCCTTAAGCTATTCCTAATGTAGGTCAATATACTTCCAAATACCAACATTTTTTGTTGTCTTATAGTGAACTATTTGAATGGTTTCTCGACACCAAGTACTTTGGAATATAATTTAGTTTTTCTCAATTTTTAGCCAAAAAAAAAAAGTGATTATATATTTGTATAATCTATTACAAATACTACTTAAAATTCCAACTTTTTCCCCCACCTTTCATTTAAAGCTTCAAGTTAAACCGTGAGAATTCTATTCTACCTTCATTGCAGAGGTGGAAGGATGAGGGAATGATATGGCACGAGATAAATCTTGAGAAACTTAAAATGTTCAAGAAAAAAAAATACCAAAAGAAATCAAATCACTCTTGTTCATTTTAATTTTGGTTGTTTTCTTACTAGGATTAATTAGGAGGACTTTTATGATAAGTAGTTAGTGTCTTTACACGCTCGGTACATATGCAAATATACTTATGTGCATATATATGTTTAAGTACAATATATACTTAATTTATATGTCTCTAATAATTAGAATATAGTTAATATATTTTATATTAATACATACTTAATTTAATATAAAAAGATAAATTAGTGAGTTATGACATTTTATTGAATTGCCAGTAATGATTAAATTGCTTTAAAATCAAGGGATATTATAGATGTGACAAACGAAAACATACAATCAGAATAAGTAAATAATTATCTAAAGGTCTCACACTTTGTATATAATATAAATCGAAGAGAGGCCATTCTTCATTAATTGCACTCAAACCCCAATGAAATGATAATATTGTAGAAAGCCAATGATAAATTTGTCCTTAGAATATGTACTAAGAAAAACCCATGCACGAAACCATATTTTAGGTCCGGCTGTAAATCCAGAAGCCAAACCAATGCCCTTTTGTTTATATTTTGAATAAATGTGCACGAGGGCCGAGGGGCACTTTGCTATGGGAATATTGCACAAAAATTTTGGTCAACTATTTTCTGGATATATTTAATAATTAATATATTTTATTATAAATATATACATAATTTAATATAAAGAAATAATTAGTGAATCATTCTTTTTATTATGTTGTGGATGATTATTATTAAAGTTAGTTAATAACAAAGGATACTTTATGAATAAAACTTGAAAATACATCATCGTTAAGTGACTTATGTTTAATATATAGGACAATGATATATACATATATTATATATATCAACTTCTTTTTTGTTGATACGGAAAAATTTTTCAATCCCCCTCAATTATAAAAATTTAATTTTGTTTAGTAACACTTGCTTTGTCTCGCCGTTAAGTCTGTTCAATTTTTACGTTCGAAATATGCTTGAAGCAATATCAAATAGTTTCTTCAATTCTTTTTTTTTTATTATTATTATTATCTAAAATATTTTTTAATAATAAAATAAATTACTCTAGTCTATGTTTAATTAGACTAAAGTTGATCATGATTCATGGCTAATGGTAGCAGATAAATCTGCGATGGCAAAATAGGGACCCTCTGACACGTTATATCCGGCTACGCATTCACTCTCAGCAATCATTGGAGGTACTTTTTAAACTTCTCAAAATGTATGAGAGATCGATAATTAAATAATTCATTATTCATGGCCTACATACAATTGTCACGTATCCTTCACAAGGACATTTAGATGTCTTTAATGTTAGAATACAAAATTGCATGCACTTTGAATGCTTTGTTTTATTCTTGTTTCATTTCTTATTTTTATTATGCAAATTATCACAACTCTTTTAATTTTTCTTTTTTTTTTTTAACAGAGAAGGGATTGCATTGGATCATTACATCAACACATTTTTAAAGATCAAATACATGAATTCAGCAGACGAATAGTGCTACTATGTGTTATATAATACGTCGCATGTAACCAGTGTGATTCGAGCTTGCAACCTGGTTATAAGAAGAGAGAGACAATATCACTTCTTCCAAAAAATTGCAGCAAAAATATTTTGTGTTGGCCTCTATCTTTCTCACATTCTTCACATTCACTACATATAGTGCTGTTGATGAATCGAATTTGGATTAAATAAGGAAAATTTGAATTTGGCTCAGGATTCTATAGCTAGTATTGGCAAGTTTTTGAATTCAATAAAACTTTGAAATTCAATAAGGATATACAACTTGACCAACAGTAGGTAATGATTATATTTAAAAAGTATACACATTATTTTTATGAAATACGTCAAAGAATATACATTTTGAGATTGTTTATTACATAGTCATATATCACATTCTACTTAAAAGTTTTCATTAATATTATATATCTAGGTTATTATTCAATAAAAACAGTATTAAAATTTGGACTTAGACTTTTAACGAATTAAATTGCTTACTTCTAGCTATTCAAATTACAGATATTAATAATTCAATTCATTAAATATTTTAATTTGTTCAAAATCTTAAAATTTTGACCAAATTCGAATTAAATCCATCACATTGAAAGGACTAATTGCAAGAAAATAAATATATATTTATAAAAAAAGAAAGACAATAAATGTATTTATTAAAAAAGAAATAGATAGACCTTCTGTTGGAGGCCCAAGAACAAGCCAGTAGGCTTGATGGGCTTCCCATATATCTTTTCAAATTTGCTAAATGCAGGTTATCTTTTACTAAAATGTTGGTTCATTTGGACAATTTTGCCCATAATCTTACATAATTAATTACCCTCCTCTAGTTCTCTATTTTCTCTCTCTCTCTCTAAACTCTAACATCCAAAACATTTAGAAAAATCTATCTCACCTCTCTCTTTCCAATATCTTAACAAGAAATCTATCATTAAATGTGAAATTATCGAGAGATAAGTATCATTTTACGTTGTTTCGTTGTTATTCTAGAAAGATTTGAAAAAAGAAAAATAAAGAAAACTGTTGCTTTTTGCGCATTGCGGAGAGACCGGCATAATTTAACCGAAATTATCATTAAATGCCGCATCGTCATTGTGACGGGGCGGTCCTTTTTTTTTTCTAGTCTCCCTCCTTTTTGTTTCTTGTTTTTTTATATATAACATTTAAATTATAATAATATTTTCTATTATTATATAGTGTCATTAATAATAATATGATTAATAATAATAGTAATATTTTTTTAATAATATTAATATTAGGAATTTGAATAAGTTAATAACATCAATATTATTACAACAATATTCTTAGTATTAATAGATTTAGTTTTAGGGGAGTTTCTTTTTGAAGGTTTTGAAAATTAGGATTGGAGAGAGAAATGCAAGAGAGAAAAAACAAAGGGGTAGTGTTTAGTTATATGGAGTTAGGGGCAAAATTGTCTATAATGACCTGCATTTAATGAAAGTTGACTTGTATTTAGCATGATCCATTTCATGTTTATGTATTTTCTTTGTATTTCTAAGGATATCTTGATCATATATTATTTTAATTCTTTTGTTGGTATTTAACTATATATATATATATATATATTATTTAGCTCTTTTATAATAGTTTCATAATTTTTAACTTTTATATGCTGCTTTGTGTGATTGAGGGGTATAGTTTTTAATTTTATCTTTTATGACCCTCAAGTGGGTGTTTCAATTATTTTATATTCATACTTGTAGTTGTGGCACTCTTGATGCTTGTACTTAAATTTTTCATATCTATAAAATTAATAATATTTATGCTTACATGATAATATACTTTTTAATTATGTAAATATATTTACTTGCACTTATCAGTTCTCAAGTTGGACATTTTTAAATTTTCCTTATTTGTATATAATGCGGGGGTGAGGGGATATACATATTAAAATTTTAAAAGTGACAGATAGACACACACACACACGCAAATAAGATATAGTTTTGATGCAGGAACAAGCAATTTGAATATCCAAAAGACGGAAATACCTTAGAAACAATTAAAAAAATGACAAAAATAAAAGAAATCGTGCCTAGCAAAAATTGGGTTGACCCGTGGCCTAGTTGACCCAAAAAACAACCCTTTTAATCTCAGCTATAAAAGAGAGTATCTCATTAATTTATCAGATTGAGCCACATGGACACCTAGAAATAACAAATTTTGTACTATAAATATCCGAAAACATCAGAATTGATGTTAGCAATAATTATATTGTGTATTGTTCACGAGCTGGAGTTCCGTAATCAATTCAAAAAATATTCACTTTGCAACTTATATGTTGTTAAATTCTCATAATTGACAATTTTCCTTAATTTGAAGACTTATCCTTATTCTAAAAAGTACCCATGACCCGCGATGCAATCAAGTTTTTTAAGTATCTAATAATTTTAAGTTGTTTTAGTTTAGATTTAGACCTAGTTTACACCTGTAGCTTGGGAGTATCTTGATTCAACTTAACAGAATCACCTAAAATTTTACTCAACCGTATATAGCTAGAGAAGCCGTAAACTAATGAATATATAGCTAGGGACAAAGACATTTTTGAGTCATATTAAATTTTAGTATTTTATACTAAGCACAATTTATATCCAATTTATCTTCTGTAGCCACAATCTAAAACAATTCAAATTGGATTCAACCTCGTTTTCACATCCATGTACGCCATCATGCATGACAAAACTTTATATGAATGGACAGAATCCTTATAATCAGTCAAATGTCCGACACATTAAAGAATCGTATAGCTTAAATAACAAAGTAAAATAATTTATTATACAATACAGAAAGGCGCTTATAGTTTAAATAATAGAGCATATTTCTTGTACTAATTATCATGTTGGCATATATTATGAACTAATCATCATAAGCAATAATGAGTAAAATATTAACAAAGTTATTACAAAGATAACAATAAGCAAATAATATGGATTTATATTCCAATTGTATATAATATCTTACAAAAAAGGGCAAAAAAAAAAAAAGAAAGAAAGAAAGAAAATCAAACCCCAACACATGATTTAAAAAGCATGCGTCAACCCCCACAACTCCCAAACCACACTCCACTCAGTAAACTACTTGACCTTTTTTTTTGTTTTTTTTTTTTTTT
>JACFYI010002285.1:61073-87306 GCA_014898755.1 Handroanthus guayacan
AAAGAGGGTTGGTGCCTTTTTTTTTTTGGGCGCCTTTGTTCTTGTTTTTCTCTGACTAAGAATCCCTGCTGGTATCCAAAATCTTCCATAAGATGAAGATAAATATCAAAATAGTAAACATGCGCTCAAACAACTTTGTGCTTGATAAAACAGTATGGATACTTTCTAAATCATGGAAAGATAAAAATAGTTAAGAGAAATGTTAGGAATAGAGAGTAAGCCAACCATTTGCAGATTGCAGAGCATAGCCACAAGCAAAAACATCAGAAAAAAAATAAAGATAAATAATTACCTCAGGACGTTGAAGTATAGGGACCAAGTATGAGATTACAGTCAGAATGATGGGGGACATCTCCTTGCGAATCTGAAGATATCAACGATAAATGTCAAAACCTCAACTAATAGATGAAATGTCAAAGGAGAAAAATTCCATATACCACAGATTTGGAGTTAAAAACAGAAGATAATAGAAGATTCCATCACTCCACAGAACTGTTGTTGAACAACATCAAAATTCAAAATTCAATAACCCAAAAAAAAAGAAAAAAAAGGGATTCCATCAAAAAAAAATAGCAGAATCAGCACTCAAAGAACAGATGCCAGAAGGTCCACAATTGGAGAAAGTGTTGGTGTCATATATTTTGCTATTGGTGCAACTTTAATCGAAACATCAAATCAGGAAAAATTGTCTCATACAACAGTGAAGCTGTTTTCTGAAAAGTCAAGGATGTAAATGCACACACACGCTAGTTATAATGTGCATGTTTTATGCATGCGAAAAGGTGCCTGTGGAATTACATACCCTTGAATTGCCTATATTGTTACATTATACCTTAATCTTTTTTGTGCATTGGGTGCAAGACAGGAGTAGTCTCGTGTTTCCATTTATTTTTTATTTATTTTGCCATATATATTATTAATATACAAATAACATCTAATAAATAATAAGTTAAATACCAGTGTACACTATCTTTTAAGGCATTTGCCATTATAATAAACTTGAATACTACCACAAGATACTTTCAAAATTTCTTAATAACATGAAGTTTAAATTCAAAGCTAGAATTTTTGGGGCTTTTAAGGTCTGTGGGAAAATGAAGAAAATGAACGGGGAAGTTCATATTTTATTTTCAATAAGAACGGGAGAATTCATGATTTGAATGGCAAAATTGTATTCTTTTCAAAATTTGTACATTACAGCCGGATTTTCAAAATTTTGAGGGGGCAACCCATGTGGTTCCATCCCACTTGTTTGAGCACTATTTTCATTATCAGCAGATCACTAGTATAGATATAAAGGCACCTGATGTTTATCTCTTCCTATATACATCTTTTCGGTGAAAGTGTTGTAGATGAAACCCAGGGGATTATATTCATTTTCTACTTACTCCCATATCATCCCAACTAAATTTTCAACCTTAAGGTAATAAAGCTCCTAAAAACCCACTAGAAAAGGAAGAGCAAAGATCAAAACTAACGGCATCATCCCCAACTCCAGCAATAGAAGACTAAAACTCAAGACATACAAGATCCCAGCAGCTAGGCGTACTTTTATAGTTTAAGAAGTCAAAATACCATTGCCCTATAAAATTAATCAAGATGAGGTGCAATAGAATAAGGGTGCCAGCATACCTCACTCTCCACTTTGACAGAGAAAATATCCCTACACACATGTTTAGCAAAACTGAGGGAGAAAAGAGAGGGGGAGGGGAAAAAAAGGGAAATTCAAATGCATGCAGCTGAATTCAGTAGGATATAGATTTATATTGTACATTATCTATATTGTACATTATCTATATTGTTGCTAGCATTATGGACATGAGAATATAATAGCAGCATCCACAAACAAGCCAATTTTCCAACTAATCATCAAGCATCCAAACAAGCAAACTACCAAAAATAGAACGGGAACAAAAATAACAACTGAAGGCAGTACAGCATGCTAATGAGATTCTGTACCAGGCGCTATGAAAGAAAGTCCATACCTTTATTGCTAGTTCTCCAATAGCCCAACATGCATTGTTGGCAACAGAAACAGTTTCCTTCAGCTTTGGGGTGTTCTGATAAGAGCATATATTAAATTATGAGAAATTAACTTATTAGAAGCAATTATTGCCATTACTTCAAGAGTAATTATTTTTCTTACCAATTGCTTAGCGGCAACATCGAGAAATTCAGCTACACGAGAATGTAAATGAACTGGACAAACCTAATCAAATTTGAAAAAAAGAACCTTGAGTAACTGATAGCGAATATTACCAAAAAAATACACTCAAAAGTTAAAAATAGAGAGCAACTTATTTCCAATTGTCTTAAAAATGTCACTGGGCCGCTTAGCTTTAAGAAACACATGAAAGGTCAAGAAATATGTGGGCTTTGCTGAAACGCCAGCCCAAAGCTCAAGTAGTCATTCAACTTACTCTAGCAAGGTCTCCCAGCAGAGCAAAAGCACTTTGCCGGACGTCATAGGCATCATCCATACAACATTGCAGCAGCAAGTCCCTCAAATTACTTTGTGAAACCTACAAGATCATAATAAAAGGCAAAACAATAACATGGACATTGTGAAACCTAGAACGAGAAATAATAAAGGAAAAAATTGTCATGAACTGAAGAGCATATGTTCAAGATACTTTAAATGTCAAAGTCTTGTAACTTAAGCAAGCAGCAGGGACCATAGTTTGCCAATGCGATTATAGACTTCAACAAAGAATTCTATAAAGTAACCACCATTTCGACATAACCATGATGCTAACTTTTATGTAGTAATACAAGTGAACAAAAAT
The DNA here is from genome assembly GCA_014898755.1 of Handroanthus guayacan. Lineage (NCBI taxonomy): Eukaryota > Viridiplantae > Streptophyta > Magnoliopsida > Lamiales > Bignoniaceae > Handroanthus > Handroanthus guayacan. The sequence goes on from JACFYI010002285.1 coordinate 63,860, forward strand.
GGAGGGGACAAGGTTTTAAAATATCATCAGCTTGACATAGTACCACTCTATGCAATACTAAGGTTGCTCCTCCTTTTCCACTTCTATTTTCAATATTCCTCCTTAAATAATCTATACAAGAGCATAGTGTCACCAAGTGAGGTAACTTCTCAAGACCAAAACTTAGCAGAAAAAGACGCAAATACGCAACAAAAAGACATCGTGCAATATCATGAAATAAGATATGATGGCAAAACAATACCAAACTCTCTATTCCAGGACCAAGACCCTCAGCAAGTCCAGAGAGAAGATCCAAACAGCAAACTGTGAACTCTTTATCATGCTGTGCCCCAGCTGCAACAGGATCAACCTAAAACCAAATATTTGGTCTCTTAGCCAAGTCATTATTTATAAATAAATGCATAAATTTTCAGCCACAATAAAGTAGTAAAAGAATACAGGCAGGATAAAAGCATAATATTAATGAGAACAGAGAAAATTAATGAAAAATAAAAGGAACAACAGGTTTTGTTTATAGATCTGAATTTTGTAAAACTGAAATGCATCAATCACATCAAAATTACCAATATCTCAATTACTGAGGCTCTTAAGACCATTTACATCTGTGCGATCAATTTTCTGGAGACCAAAAATTAAAATAATACCAAAGAGCAAAACACTTGATCTAATGACTCAGCAAACAGACATCATTTCAACTAAAACCTTGGCCAGTTGTTGAGTCTGGATGATGTTTATGCACCTCTGATACACTGGCTGAGCAAACTGTGAAAATCCGGATCCCAGTGCCTGAAAAAAATAAATAAATAAATGTTAAGATGTTATGTCCAATTATCATGTCTCTGCATGTTTATAGAGCATTCACTCTGGAAAAAAGTTCATGCCTGGAATTACTTGTGATGAATGACTGCTTAGACACTCATAGCAAAAGTTGGGGGAAAGATGAATGAAAGGTGAGCATTCCCAGGAATTGCTTGACATGAAGGATTGTTTTGCATCTTAAGAACACAAAAGCACGTGCATGCATGAGATTTTACTGAGGGAGCTGAAATCAGATTATAAAATATTCATGCCACAGATGTTTCAGTCTTAGCAAGCTGATGATCACAGTATTAAATGTATCCATATTTAGGACAGTAGTCAACCACTATGTCACCTAACTTAAGAAAAGATCAGATATAGCACTTTCCGGTGCAGCAAAATAGCTTGAATGAACTTATCATGCTAAAAGCCAACTAGATACCTGAGCTATAGATGTAAAGCATTCCAACAGCGGGAAAAGATCTTTGTCAGAGTTTGAAAGCTGCTGCCACTTTGCAATCAATGGGGGCATCAAGATTTCAAGATATGAAGGCTGCAATTGTAAGAATAATAAGATTAGTAAATATCATTAGTTAATCAAATGTTGTTCAGAATAGAACTAAAGCAAACCCATGAGATTGGGAACATGTTTAGGATAGAAGATACATATTTTCCCCAACAGAAATGAAAGCAAAATATTTATTAGAAAAGATAAGAGTAAAGGCCAAAAAGCATGATTATGCATATTAATTTACCTGATTCAGTTCGCCTCCAATAGCATCTGCTAATGTTCCAAGAGCATCATATACAATTCTAAGGTTTCGCCTCTGCAACCAAAGATGCATATAAAAAAGAAAGAAAACGGACAAGAAGGCATAAGAGAACGGCAATGAGTGCTTCTAAAGTCTAGACAAAGGTTCTAACACTCCTAACCAAGAAAACAACTAAAAAGAACTACCGCAAAAAGGGCGGGGAAAAGGAAAAAATGGAAGTCAACCTGATATTTTCCAAAGGCCCGCATTAAGTGTTGCAAAATGATACCCAATCGCGGTACCAACTCTTCTCCAGCTTCCTGCATATATAAAAAGTTTTGGGGATCAAAATTAAGTAAAAGAAGAAGCCTTCAAGTGTTGCAAAAGCTGACCAAGCAGCCTCTTGCGATCTCTTCTTATCATTCCATACTCTTCAAACCAACCCTATGAATTCTAGAAGGGGGAAAAGGGAGCCAAAGAAGACCTCTTCAAGTGTCGCAAAAGCTGAACAAGCAGCCTCTTGCACCCTCTTATTATCATCCAATATTCTTCGCAGTAAGCCTGTCAGAACCTTGTCAAATCGTTCATGACCTTCTTGATGAGCAGTACCCTAGAACACACAGACCAAATGCTGTCAACTCAGCGAAAACCTTATTACTTGACTCTATGGGTGAATAGAATGTCCTTTAAAGTAGTGCTATCATAAGAACTCAATCAAAATAAATAAACAAAATCTTAAACAAAAACCTCAAAGTTAAAGGAAACTGGTTCTGACTGATGAGTCTCAAACCGCAAGTGCAAAGTCTCTAAAATCTTCAAGGGTTATTTTATATATGGACCCCATCTCAAACTTCTAAACTTCATTTAGAAGTGCTGCTCTAGCATATGTAAAATAAGTAGTGTATTGTTGGGCGTGACAAGTGTCCTAAGGTGTCCAGCCACCCATCACTCACAAAGAACGGGAGCAAGCCAAACTTATTTTGTAATTGCTGAAAATGAAATTCAATTACTAGTACAAACAAAAGGGAATCAAGTTGGTGACTTTGCGACAACTAAGCAGATAATTCCTACGATGTAAGAGGTTCACTTAGGATTATAAGCTTTATAAGTTGATGTGTTTCATTTGAAGCCATAAGACCAGGTTAAACATGTGTTCCAGACACTGATAGCTGTTGTTGAGGTTATCAACGTGGAAGAAACTGGTGTTTGATAATGCTTGCACCATAGAAACAGACTAATATCGAGAATCTGTTATAAACACAATAGAAAATGTTCAAGCTTAATATGGTATCCAGAAAACCTCTAATGTAATACCACGTGCACCCTAGATCAGCTTGATACCATAAAAATAACTATAATCACATGCATGTTCATCTTACAAAAAATGAGATGACACCTATCAACTTTAGCACGCAAGCTGAGAATATGTGAAACTTAAGAGGTCTATTGACACTCAGAATCCTTGAGTAGCCCAAAATCAGATCTAAGGAACCTCAGACATGATCATATCAAGCTCCCAGGGCAAACTTCATCAAGAATATGACCATAGGTAGTTCTCCTTTAGGGCTCCAAAGCACATGCACCAGCTTTGATTCTAACAAGAATGATTAAACAACATCCTAGAAGTCAGATAGTGCTACTCATAAGCTTTGAGCTTAGAGCAAGGAAAAATAGCTAATCAGGAAGACTGGTTGCAAGCAAGTCCAAGATCAGCTGCATAACTTCACTATGAATTTGAGTTATACAGAGTATGAGATCCTTGCTCTTCTGCACAGAGTGTTCAAATTTTTTCATTGACACATTTGATAATTTCAAACTCCTATTGACTCCCAACTGTATCATAATATTAACTCAGATATGTTATTCAAATTCTGTGTCTCGAAATCAAGGAACAGGCAACAAGTCTCAAAGACATACAAGCAGGTTTAGTTTTTCAAATGGAAACAAGGAACTCTGATGTATTACCTGAACAATATATTTACTGAAACGCGACAGTGTCCAACAACAGATGCTTCGTATAAGAGGAAACTTGTCATCTAAGAGTGGAATAAGAAATGCAATAATCTGCAAAAGAAAGGTAAGATAAGCATCTACACCAAAAATTCCGGCTAAAGAAAAAACACAAGATTATACTCATTATTGTAGGTTGAACCTCTAAATACCGCAGAATGATGAATGAGCGTTACGATGAAAGAATTTGTTCAATTCAGATTGAGACAACCAGGATAATAATGCATATAGAACCATCAAGAAGCATCAGACAAGAAATTTTGTGCAGAAAGATGAATAGATGGAACGTGTTCAGATTGGTATGATAAAATGTCTTGGCTTTTAAAATCAAAATCTCTAAATGTAAGAAATGGCATAACACGACGAAGTTAGCTGCCATGTAAAGCATGCTAGCAATGCTGCCTACATAAATTGTCCATTCAATATCTTTAAGAAAAGGAAGTGTCAACGTACTTGGAGAAAATCCCAAGTAGAAGTCTATTTGGGAAGGAGATCAAAGAAAAGTGATACTACAGCAATTATATGAATGACAAGGTAAATAGAAGGCTTTGGTCCAATAAGTACGTCTCTATCAGACAGTACGGTGCCCTGGAGTGACTTGATTCCTTAGCTAGATGTTATGTTCTACTGGTCTTTGGCTCAGTCTCCTAACTAGGTAATATTTGTGAATTACATTAATTACAGTGTTTTCCTCTATTAATAAGAATAACCAACTCATCTTGGTAAATGTTAGTCACACAGACCTCCCCTCTGACCAACAGTCATTAGTCAACGGTGATAGGACCTGCAAAACGTCTAATGGCATTCTATAAAACTGAAAAAACACAAAAGGTTGACTTGAGAATCATGCAGCATGAAAGAAGGGAAAAACAACAACAAATGAACTAATAACAAAGGAAAGGGGAAAAACAAGAACAAAATAGACAAGTTATATTGTCAATTCACAGCACAAACGTGAGGCGCTGTTACCAAAACAGTAGTATAAAGACAGAAAATGACAATAAGCAGTCAAAGACATGAGGAAAAGAATGTCAATGACAAAGTTCAACAGAAGGAAAAATAAATAAATAAGGATTGTGGACAACATAACAGAAAAGTGAACTCCTATCAAATCACAAGTATGCAACCTCCATTTATAACTTGATTTGTCATCTTCGTTTTTGCTAGTCCAAAATACGGCCATAGATTATGTTATTTTTGACCAATATTAGTAAAAATCACCTCAGACAGATGCGGATAGAGGCCGTTAATGCAACCCTCACCAACGGCACCAAGCGCTAAAACTGCAGCTTCCCTGTCTTTCCATGCTTCATCACCTGTAGCGGACAACTTTGCCTATAAAGAAAAGCAAAGGACCAGTTCTATAAGCTTGACACTTTAATCTAAAAAAGAACAAATTGTGGATAGGTGAAGCATCAATTTGAATAGAACAATGCAGAAGTATCTGTTTTCCCATGATCATGCCACATTATGTTCTTGATCAGCTTCCATCGATAATTGCTATGGACCATGACAGTTTCTGCCCTTTCTCAGTCAGTATAGAATGCCCAAAATGAGGCCAAGAGTGCACGGAATTAAAAAAGTCATAAAGTCAGTCCACCTATGTGTTCTGTTTAAAAACTGAGATAAGTAATTAGCGTATTTAGAATATTCATTTACTCACAGAAACTACAGCAATTTATACTCTTGAAGATATAGATACCAGTAAATGACTGAAAAATGCAACAACCACACATTAACTGTGCATAAAGCAAATGAGCAGGGAGTGTATCGTACAACAAACAAACGAAAACCCTCACTTCATCAACTTTTCAAGGCCCCTACTCTTAAACAGTCAAATTATTTTAAAATAAAAAATAAAAAAATTATATTCTAGATATGTCACGCAATTGTCGTCAATTTCAAATTTATGTTGAACACAGAAGAATGACTAATCAAAGTCCATATGACACTTGAATGTCAAATTTGTTTTACCTTAGGAAATCTGGCAATAAACTATCTACAGCCTCCAACATATGTGAACAATTAATTGGATTACATCAAGTATTTCCAATCTGAACTTTTAGGAAAACATCCAAATTTTGCAAACCAATCTTCAACCAAGAAATTCCAATCACATTCAAAAGGAATATACGGAATTAGGTAGGAGCAAACAAAGAGCAGAGACTACACAACTTTAACAACAATGCAATTTAACCACCTGCACAATGGGCATCAAGGTAGGTAAAATCTCATCCCCAAACACATTGGATAGATAATCTAGAGCAGCTGCACTGCATTTACGCAGATTCCAAACGTTTACAACATCGTCATCCTGCAATCACAGATACCCAGCAGCCACTTCATAATATTGCACTAAGGACTAAACAGATTACGAATTCAATTACATGAAGCAAAATGCAACTAAGCATCTATATTATAGTTATACCATCTTACAAATACAAGAATATCTGTTCTAGAACGAGCAGCCCCTAAGAATCAATGATGAAACATATACCTCATCTTCTCCGTCCTCGGACCCGTGCAAGCGTGATGAATGAAAACGAGGCTTCAAATCCTGCTTAAAAAAATTGCTATGAGGAACATATTAAATCAGCATGCTATATCTAATGCAAACAGCAAGAATTGCAATAGAACCTGATCTCGATCTGGAAGAGATCCATCCTCCTAAAAATGAGAATAAGAAACAAACAGCTTAATTTTTATAAATCATTGACATAAGGAGAGTTCAGGAAATGAGTCAGAAAAAAGACCTCGGCTTCAACAAGAGATTCATCATCATCAGCGTATGCCATGTTTGAGAGTAAAATCTACAGTAAGTTCGACAAATACATTAGTATCCACACACAGAGAGACAAATAGATATACAGATAAAGAACTTGCAAAGTAAGTGACTAGACAGAGTAAACTCTAGTTCTAGCAGGAACCATACTGGTATAAGACGTGGTAAAAATTCTCTCAAGTTTTCAGGAGGCAGTTCAGCTTCACAATAAGCAGACCTGTCAAATAAAGACAGCTATTTGAGTAAAGTCAGAGAGCTCATAATTCGATAAGGAGAAAACACGCCCCACTAAAAGCAATAAACAACATATCAGGGGAAGCGATCAAGTATAACTCAAAAATAGCAAATATATGGGCAACGAGCAGATGACCTAATATTTCTTGCATTTTTTGCAATAAACCTAATAACTATTAACAGTATCGCAGCAGCTATTGATTCATTAGGTCATATGTGAATTATAGCAGTGATAAGTTTCTCATTTGTCAAATTATAGCTCCAAAACACCTAAGGGGACTGTTTGGGAGTTCAACTTTACTGTCCAGAGCTAATCAGTCTAAGCCCTCTGGGCATTTTCCATATGACTCAGTCCTCTCATTTATTTCTGATCAAATAAAAAATATCAAGTTTCTTGGTTCCACTAAAGAATTAATGTGTAACTCACCACTCTATCCAAGAGGTGTATTAAAATATATCAGATATAATCCATGCAGACATGATGATCAATTTATGGACATGTTAGCAACTTGTTGATTATACGGCATCATATTCCAGGGTATCGGCCTCATCAAATGAGAAAAGCTTTGGGACTGAGTCTCACTCTATTTAGTAACAATTTCAACTACTAAATGCACGTGGGTGTGAGTTTATAAGTCCAGATGCTACAAGCATTACTTGCAGCCTAATTCTTAAAATCTAAGCTTTCTCCTTCTTATCCTAGGGGAACTTAAGAAACATCTTCACACTTCCAAAAACTGAAAGGTTCATACACCAGATAGAAGATCACAAAGCTCTAATCTAAGCACATAAAGAAGATTAATTGAGAAATCAAGATACCGATATGTAGCAATAAAAGGTTAATAAAAACCTCAACATACAGACCACTTCACTTTTTACCTTTGTTCAAACAAATGGAATACTGATCCCACAGTCAAACAAAAGTAGCAAATAGGTTAAAAAAAACATTGAAACGACATGGAACAATAACTTAAACGAAAAATCAGATTCACTGCACACAAAGCTGGCATCCCATGCTAAAATTACCAGAACTCACTGAATTCTCAGTGGGAAAATATAGTACTGTACCACAATGGTTCGCACTAAAACAAACTAACTCAGTGCTAAACAAAAAGAACAGAAGGCCACAGGATTTTCAACCAGCCTCAAACAGATAGAGAGATATATAGTCTAGAGAGAAACTATTGTACCAAAATTCACATGCTTCTAGAGCCACTTCATCATCTGGGTCCTTGTTGACTAGCAACATATATTCAATTACATTCCTTAAATGTGGCTGCAGCATCCAATGAGCATGTTATCAGGAACAGCAGCAGAAGCTTTTGGAACATTACAGATCAATTGAAAAAACAGATCAAAAGCAGCTAGGTAATAGTATCTGAAAAGATGTAATAACTAGTGAAATTTAAAACTACACAAATAATAAGCATTGAAAATGTAAGGGTGACAACAAATTTTCAACCTCCAAGACAGCAGACCGAACTTCAATTAGCTGAACAAATGCAGCACATACCTGTTCAGTAGAAGGACAAAAGAAAAAAAAGTGAACCCCCAAGTAATCATTTTAATGTAAGTGAAAATAATAGCTGAAAAAGCCTGAAGCTACACAGTGGTGTATAGGTTACAAAAGACGTGATCCATCATGAAAGATATCAAGCACAAACCAAGAAAGAAAGAAAGGGAGATGAGTACATATTTAGAGCATTTGCATCCACTGTACTATCGTCACTGACTGTGAACCAGCACATAGAACACTCCAGATTGATCTTACATGACATTATCTCATTAACAAAAGGAATAAGAAAAACAACCAACAGACTGGTAAAAGAATTCAGCTAAAACAAGAACCAATGCATAAGTACTACAGGAGGAACAAGGGCAGGGTCAACAGAACTGGCATTATTCTGTATATATGACTACATGACACATCCTTCGCAACAGATCCAAATAACATAGCTTCCTATTTTTTACCTAGTCAGGGAGACAACTGACAGAAATTCTTACCAGCTTCCGCACCTCTGGAGCAGGATCATTTGAAAGAACAAACAAACCTTGCAAATATTTATCCATAGACAAATATAGAACCTGAAAATTTATCACAATAAATTTCTGTCACATCTGAAAATTTGATCCAAGCGAGAGACTGGAAAGTGATGATTTCAAATCAAACTTAGCTTTATTTACCGTAGGCATCAACATAATGTACTGATTCACCGAATCCAAGGAAAGCTTTCGTAATGTAGTATGCGGCGACTGGAAAAGCTGTTTACATACAAAATTAATGAGGAAATTGATATTTATGAAATCATAGGTCAAAGACTATTCATCTCTTCTGAGGGAGGAAGGCAAAAAAGCAATCATGAGAACCTGGAGGAATCTTGGAAGAAAAGCATTAATGGGTCGCTCGGATAATCCAGGAATATCAGAATCAAGCACTTGGGGTACATCTTCACAAATCTGCATTAAATGGCAAGCTAGAGTATTTAGTTGTACAAACTGCATAGTCAATGTCACGTTTCTTTTTCAACAAGAGAAAGTTGATAAAAGGTCAAGGCCCCCATACCAAAAGGAGATGTACAATTTTATGTCTGAATAGTTAAAGTGCGATGTACAGAATTTCACAAATTATATACTCAGATTCACATCTTTGTCTCTATAAGTAAGAATAATTTGGGTGAAAGTTACAAGAGGACCAATATATGGGCAGCATTATGTTTGAAGGAGCATACTTCATCCTCACTATTACTATTCCGAAAGATAATCAGAACAGGGAACTGTCATCATAAGATCTTGCATCAGTCCCACTGCATCCTATGGAAGCTACAGCAGTATGTGATAGTAAATTTTAGTTCATCCAGATCATTCAAAAGGATGCATGATGAGCTTGTCATAATGCAAGTCAATGAAAAAACCACAACGAAACAGAAACCTAAGTCCTGAGATATTGCAATCACATATTACCCAGAAAAGCAAGAAATGCATACCTTAGACAAGGCATCCATGGCACCTTCCATGTGATTTGTATCATTGCTATCCAAGCACTTCACAAGGGCCTGCAGCAATTCAGGCCATCCTGCAACTCCCTCAATCTGAACAAAAGTACTAATGATGGTCCCAGCTGTAGACCTGATTTGCCTATCTGCTGCTCCCATACAAGGTAACAACTCCGACTTTATGAATTGTTGGTTCACTGGTGGCATGGTTTTAAATGCACTTCTGAGGTTGTTTTTCAGAAGCAACCCTGCTGCTTGCCTGACCTCCACTGAGATCCCCTGTTACATGACATTCACACGGAAGTTCATTAACAGAAGAAAAAAACACAATTCCACTCCAACAGGTGGTGGCCTCAAATTTTAAGATTTAAGTATCCGCCTGCAAGATCTTGTCAATCAGACAACAACATGTTAATGTTAAATAATAAATTTCAATCGCATATCACAGTTTCCAAATGATTGCAGAATTTCGAACAAGTCAAACTATACACGTCCTAACATACTAGTCCTACGAAATTTGCACCACATTGCACGCTAGGCACTTGAATTTCATTAAGAATTCAAAACCCAGCTTGTATTAATATTTACTTTTTCTTTGCCATATAATTCTCCTTTCATTCATTATGTTCATTCGACGAATAAAAGGTTTATACCTTCATAACATACTTCATAACCCGTATTTTCAGTTAAAATTTCTGCATATTTCCAATAAAGTAACACAAGTTGCTCGACATAGTGGAGTATCTAATTAAACAAAATAACATTAAGTTCTTTAAACTCAATCTTAATCCTCAGTGACATAACTTGCACCGGATTCACATGAAACTCGGATTATCTCCACACATGAAACCAAGTAAATCCTCCTACAGCCAAACTCGCAACCAATTTAGCCTTTCCCCCATGAATCATAACTAACCACCAAGACTTGATCAGAGGATAGATTAAAACAGCACTAAACAACTACAAGCCATCAAAAACCAAAATTCAAACTTTCATCACCACCAAACTCAACATTGATGAATATCCAGGGCTTAGAAACAAACACAACCTCCGCTCGGGCAAAAATAAAGGCGAGATAATTGTTGAAATCGGGGAACTGAGAGTAGTGCTGGAGTCTCTGCCAAATCATCGACTTGTCACCGGATGTTGGAGCCATCTGCTGCTCCAGCAGCCCACAGATCTCCCTCAATCCCTCCTCCTGTGGCTTCCACGCCGTCGCTTCGCCGCCGCTCGACGCCATCCTTCCGAATCCGAAATTTAAATTTTTTAAATAATTAAGTGATCCAAAGGAGGACGAGCTGTAACACTCCAACAAGGAATAAAGACAGTGAAGGAACAGAAGCAGAGCCAATGAAGATTCTGAGGCTCTGTTCCGAGGACGAAGAATACCGAAAAATGACAGAGTGGGTTTATTCGTTTTGGAGGAGATGGAATTTGATGTGAGCTGGTGTACTGTAAACTCTGGAAAGGACCTATTAGTAAATTCCAACCATGGGAAAATATATTTTCTACACCATTATCCTTTTTTGGTGTAGGCCCGGGAGCAAGTGGACTCTGGGCGGTGAGGGTGTGCCAGTGAATAGTGGGAAACAAACAAATCAGCCTGAGTTGAGCTCTTTTTTATAGCACTTTTTATTTTTTTTTATTAACTGAAAAAAAATATATACGAAAATTTGACAGAAACTTTTTGTACAAAAAGTTGGTAGAAAAGTCATTGTTTTTATTTTCTTTGTTTGTTTTTGTTGTTTTTCAAAATTGTACTGCCATAACTTGTTTTGAATTTATGAGAATTGAAATGTTCTTGTGTTAATCTTGTAATGACTTATGAAAGATTTGAACAAAAATTTGTGGTAAGAGAAATTTGACTTAAGATATTTGAAAAAATAAATTTTACAGCACAAATTTTCTTTTTCTACATAATATGATTTTGAGAAAATAGAATTTGTATGGAATATTATAGTCGCTGAAGTTTACTATTTCTCCTTCACGAATGCCCGTAAATTAAGGTGCATTTTTTATCATTTACTATATTATATTATTTTGATTAACATTTAATATTGTTTTAAAGCTAAATTCGAAATTTGAATATATAATCCACACATACTAATTTTCCATCACTTCACTTGAACTCCTCGGCCTGGCTCTTAGATTTTTTTTTTTCAATAACACTGGATTAAGTTTTTCAATAACAACATTGGATTTTTTTTTTTTTTGTTTATAATAATGATAAATATCAATTTTCACAAGGACAAGAATCGGGTGGAACTGGGGAATGGTGAAAACATGGAATGGAGACCCCAACATGGATGAGGCTCAAGCAATGATAGGGATGGTAACAGGGGTAGGGATAATATTATGCATTCCCCATCCTTATCCTATCTTGTTATCATTCCTATTAACAACAATGTGTTTTCTAAGATTGTACCTAAATTACACCTATGTTTGATTTGATTTAGGTATTTTGATGTTGGAAATGAAAATGTTGGAGAAAAGGAAAATAAAATCAAAGAAACACAAATCTCATGTTTGTTTGGTTGTTCAGAAAAACAGTGAGGAAGGAAATGGTGGAAATGAAGGTCATTAATACGTTACGGAAGATAGAGAGTGTGTGAAATAAGTTTTTCTCTCATATTCCTCACCATTTTGGCGCTGAAACAAGTTTCCCCGCTTTTACATATATTTTTTCCAATTTCTTTTTGCCCTTAATATCATGTCCTCTAATCTTTTTGAACGTGCAATTATCTTCACAACCATTACAAAATGTTCGGTTTTATCCTATTTGACCAAATGAAGTAGAATATTCCAGGAACATTCCTTTCAAAGGAGTTACACATCTACAGTGTCAGTGTAGTGAGGATATTTTAGTCATTAACTCCCACTATTATGTGTATAACCCCAAATCTCCTTCCCCTTCCCCTCCCCCTTCCCCTCCCCGGTTAAGGTTAATATTGTACATGTACATAAATGAAAGTTTAGGTAGTGGTCCTTTAATAATGATAATTAAATAATAAAATAGAGCTAATTTGGTGGTTAAAAGTCAGACATATATTTTTTCAACACCTCTGCAGCCTCACAAGAAACAAAGGATCTTGTAAATGATATATATTATGATCATGTCCTCGTTAATTGCATCAAAATGAAAATTATTATGCGACAAACAAAATGACCTAACTTGAAATAAAAGACTATAATTTATAGGTTGTTATAAGATTTCCCCACCACGAGGGGAAAGCAGCCTTCTTGGAAACTAATTAAATGGTTATCCGCTTCTTTCCAAGCTTTTTGACTAAAAGGTTATAATATGTCTAATGTTGTTCTATACTGAGTAAGTCAAAGAATGTGATACAATTAATATACTAATTAAGTCCCATCTCTTAACTTTTGAGGGACATTTTCATAACAAATTCCCCATGAAACATATGATTGCAGAAAAACATCTAGATACGTTGGTTACTATGTTAATAATGGATTTGAGTCATCATCTAATGAAACTTTTTTCTTTTTAACTTATAATTTTATGAACTATTCTTTTTATGCTCAACTATATACATATACACCTGCAATGTTCGATTTACACCGATTGGTTATTATGTGTGCAAGTTTCTTTTGCTGGGAAAATTTTATAATATAGACTCATAATGTATGCTAATAGGATGTTTGGTTCACAAATTTGAAACTCAAGACTAACAAGGGAGTTGACACTTCATCATATTGGCAAGTCATGGTACATATTATATATAATAAATCATTTATTTTATCAAACACATTCAATCATGTCCTATAAAGTAAACGAACCCTAAAAGAACTCTTGAATTCCATATTATACCCTAAATAACATGCCATATAAATGACAAAGGCAACTAAATTCCTTGCTACGGCCACTAGGGAAAATACCACTTTCATTAATTGAAAAGCAATTTGGACATACATTAGAATAAAAAATTTCCTCATTTTGTTGTTACAATTTACAACTACTGGCCCTGGATTAACCCTCTCGATGAAATTCCCTTGTTTTTCCTCTGTTCTTGAAATGTTTGTCCAGTAAGAATATTCTGCTGTTGTAATAGCTCGGAATTTCTTATTTTCAGTATGTCAAGAGTTTCAATGTACTTCTGCACCCTCTTCACCTATAAGCCATGCATTCTCGATTCAATAATAATTGGATAATATTTAAGTTGTAACTAGAAAAAGAAAATTCATCTAACGATGCTTACAATATATTTTGGTATAAGGATTTTGGTTAGGAAAGAAAAAGAAATGCAAACGAAAGTAATGTTAATTGTTTGAAGGATATGGTAATGACTAAAAAAGAAAACAACTTAAAAGAAAATATAATTTACGTGGAGAAAATTCATTTTTCAAAAATTAGAGAGAATTTATTTAACCTCTATGGTTTCACAAGGCATTAATAACTCACGTTTTCATCATTTATTTTCTAAATTTCTCATTATTTCTTTGAACAACTAACAAAATTGATATCTATGCTTTCTTTTGATTTTATTATAAAATGAAATTAAAAAAAAATATATAAATCTCGAGTTTATTTAATTACTCAAGAAAACAATAAAAAAAATAAATGTTCAAAACAGGGATTATTGGAAAAATGAGGGAGACTGCCAAGTAGACTTTTCTTTTTTTCTTTTTTCTTTTTTTAATTCTCATCTTTCCTCATTATTTTATTCAAGAAAATGATTATTCCCTCAAAGTTTCTTTTACCTAATTAACCAAATACTGAAAAATGTAACTTTTTTTTTTTAAAAAAAAAAACTTTTCCAACCAAATTTCTTGTACCAAAGGCAGTGCTATGCTGACCAAACAAAGTTTAAATGTGTAAATAGCAAGATACCTGCATCCTTCTCTGCAACTTCACATCTCCATCAGCAGAAATCCCATCCAACTTTATAAGCTGCGTCATCAACATTTCTATCAAGTTTAACAATACTCTCTCCACAACTTTGTTTCCTCCATTAATCTCCATTTCCATAGATGCCACCTACCAAAGAGACAACCTTTGTAACTACAAAACCATGCCTTCAAAATATTGGGATAATTACCTCAACACCCCTATAATCTAAAAAATTACGACACACTCTTTGATTACTCCAGCCAACGAAAAAGACTACGTAACATTACAATTAGACTCCAAAAATCCAACATATAAACCAAAACATTGTAAGCAGATTCTCTTGTTAGAGGGTCTGATTGTAATGTTATATATGTTTCGTCAAATTCCTTGTAACCAGGAAATTCTATTATAACTTTTCAAATCATGCGGGCAGTTCTTGTAATTACGTCAAGCCTCGAGGCTATTTAGGTAATTATCCCTAAGAAAACTCCACAAATGATGGTACAAGAAATCACCTGTTTTGCAAGCTTGTCAACTTCTAATCTAATTGCATCTATCTCCTTAGATGCCTTCTCCACATTTGCATTGTTCCTCAATCGATCTTCAATCAACACAATCTTTGATCCATCTTTTACACCAGAAACATCAAGAAAAGCTCTTGAATCCATCTCCTTTTCCTTGAAGATCAACTTCTGATCATGTGGATGCAATCCACTTGGCCCCACTAGCATTTTCTTCAGTTCCCCTGCAACCGCAACACCCAATCCATCAACAAAAATTTGCAATTTACAGCAATAAAAAGGGACTTGTAAATGGAAAAAATTTACCAAAAGTTGCGTGAGCATTAAGGATAATTTCAAGATAAGTTGAATCATATTTTACTCTGACTTTGATGTTGGAATTGTGATTGGAATCTGAAGTTCTCTTCTGAACCAACATTCCCCCAGGCCTCATCTCACACTTCATTCTCAAAGTTGGTGAAGTTGATTATAAGTGCTTGGATATATATATATGTACTATATAAATAGAGAGAGAGAGAGAGAGAGAGAGAGAGAGAGAGAGAGAGAGAGAGAGAGGGAGGGAGGGAGGGAGGGAGTGAGTGGAGTAGAAGAATGGGATTATGTTAAAACCGGGGGAGAATATGTCTTGTTTGGGTTGTTGGTTCCTTTTCCTTCTTCGTGATTTCCTTTTTCTTCCTTTTATTTATTTATTTATTTTATTATTATTATTATTATTATTATTATTATTATTATTATATATATTTTTTTTAGGTGGTATGTTTGGTAGTGTATTTTTTATTTTAATTAACATATGTACCAAATCCTGGATTTGGGAAAAGCTTTACTTATAAATGCCGCGACATATTATGATATGGAATACGTAAATGTCTCTAAAAAAGTCCAAAATATTTAAACTGGATAAAGATCCACGTCTTTTCTATTTGGGTCTTAATGAGTACTAGACTTAACTCGTGTGATGCAGCTCGAGTTAAAAATTATAAATTTGATATCTCATGAGGCCCTAAATATAGACATGTGAACTTATACAGAACAATAAGCTCTCAGTCATAAATAAGTTAATTTTTGCTATTGACAAGTTTTTCTCTATTTCACTGCATATTTCTATCAAAAGGTTATAATTAGAAATCACTTTTAATAAATCTATCAAGTTACGAGTATCGTTATAACGTGTCAAGTTCTGGTAATCCAAGTCAAGATTCAACCGTATATCTAAAATCTCCTCATAAAATTCAGAAACTTTATGATCTCGACTTCATATCAAACACAATAAAAAAACAAAATTACCAAACATTTGATTGCCTTAATGGTTTGCATTAAATAGGTTAATGGAGAGAGACTAAAGGGGATAGCCCTTCTGGCTTTTTCCAAGCGTTGGATTCCTTACTTGGATGCTTCCTTATCCCCACTAACTATACAAATTTACTTTATTTTTATTCATACTTATGTGGCCGTTCATTTGCGTAAGAATAATATTTCAATCACATTTTGTATGTCGTTTAATGATATAAAGACATCAAACTCGTGATAATATAGTCAAACGTGGAATGATTGCCCACATAATTTTTTCTTTTTTGGATAAATGGCCTACATAAAAATTTAATTCCCCCTTGATGGGGGAATATGATCATTCACAAAGGTGGATAACTTACATGCAGTGCAAATCCGTGACAAAAAATTTGTTTCATTTACTTTTTCTCTACATAATTATTCATTCTTTGTACCTATAAAGTCATAGCTTTTTCCCTCTAGCATATTATTTGTATAAAATAATAAATCATAGATTTGGGCTTTTTCATTCATAGCAATAAGTCTCGTGAACTTTGTAGAATAAAAGTTTTAAAGTAGTCGGTATTTTAGTAAGATTATACAAAAGAAAAAGAACAACAGAACAAATTTTATGATTTTCAAGGGGGCTGAGTCTCTATTTTTTTTTTTTTTTTATGTATTTCTCTTATGGTGTGCTTGTTGTTACTCATCAATTGAAGTGCTTAGAGGGTCATCGAATAAGCTTATTTCAAACATTTTATAAGTCTTTACTTCTTGTAACATGTTTTTTGAGTTTATAAAACGTTATATCTTATTTTAAATATAAGTCTTCGAAGTGATGACATATGATTTTTGAGGTTACAGGTGTTTAGTAAGAGTAATTTTGCAATTTATATAATTGAAATTAAAGGTGCATATTAAGATTTTAGAAATAAGTTAAGTAACTCCAAACACTTCATAACATTTTATAAACATTTAAACATCTTATAAGATATTTTGAAAAACTTACAAGCTCACCCATACACCCTCTTAGCGCCGTTGGTCATAAGCTACTAAACTTTTTTTGTCATTAGGGCTTATAATACAAATTAAATGTTTCTGATACTAGATTGTATAATTATCATTTGACTATAAAGGCTCTTATTTCTTTTTTATTTCATAAAAAAATAAAAAAATTTAAAAAAAAAAAAAAACAAAGAAAGAAAATTAGTCACTCATGTGGTGGGCACATACAAGCCTTTTTCCCATTTATCCAAGCCAATCACCTTATCCCTTTATTCCATCACATCTACATCCCGGAGAAAGTGGGGAAAAAAAGCAGCACGAGACAATACAAGTTCCTAGAATCCATGTATACTTGTGTAGTCACAACTAATTTAACATAGTCTTTAATTTTGTATATGAATGTCTCTACTCAAAATTTTAAATATTACAAAGGCTGAATTTGCTAAAAAAAAAATAGACATAAGTCAAGAATTTAATGACAAATTTTTAGGGTTTTTTTTTTCCTCCTAATTTTTCTATGTTC
Organism: Handroanthus guayacan; assembly: GCA_014898755.1. NCBI lineage: Eukaryota > Viridiplantae > Streptophyta > Magnoliopsida > Lamiales > Bignoniaceae > Handroanthus > Handroanthus guayacan. Next base: position 81,590 of record JACFYI010002285.1, read on the forward strand.
TATTTCTTGCTTTTCTGAAACTTCCATTTTCCTCTCCTCTTTCTGTCTTTTCTTTTCAATTATTTTCTGGGCTTTTGAACTCTTGCATGATGGTTATATCAGCCCCTTTTCTTAACTATAATCATTGCATAAGATTCAATTGAGTAATATTTGGTAATTTACCCCTCAATCAATGCATTCCTTCAATCATTGTGTGACATTATTTGAAAAAGAAACTAAGGAAGGCACTTTTCTCTTTTACAGCTTAAAAAACGCCATCATTTTTGGTCCACCTCTCAGCATATACCAATAATAATGATATTGCAGAAATCTTGGTATGGGATGGGGTAAATCTTGAAACTTAGTTAACAAGGGCTAAGCATGCGGAAATCCTTAAAAGACATAAATACCCCTAAAAAGTAGTGAATTGCCCATAGAAGACGAAGATGCGCGTCTTTTCTATTATGATCTTTAGGAACCAACTGAACTTAACGGGTACAACCTGCAATAAGAACAAGAGATTTGACTTTTGAGTGTGTCCCTGGATAAAGATATATAGAGTTTTCTAGCCATAAATAAAGTATCTCTTATTCATGAGCTTTTACTCTTAACTATGCTTTATTTATCTCGTTTACCCTATCTGAACATTGAAGGATTATAAGTTTATAACCGAGAACTATCTTAACAAATTTAAAGATTTTTAATAGTTAAGTCACAACCCAATACTCCAAGTCCAGAGACGTGTACACTTCCAAGCTCGACCTTGTATTCAAAGTACTAAAATTGCACCCCATAAGCAGTCACTAATTTCATCAAGATCCAATCACATAAAAGCATCCCACTTAATTGATTTTGTTCGCTTTTTTCTTGTCTCTGTCTTTAATGTTTACGCGTTTTTACTCATAGTTTTCGAACCTCTTTGTTGGGCCATACATAATTGAAAAATATCTGCCTCCAATCAGCATCTCCAATAATTAATAATTATAAGTTTTTGCTCAATTATTAATTAATATGGTATATAAGTGAAACTTTTGGATGAATTGGGTGTAATCATTAAATGCTATTTAATTAATCAACGTAGTAAATGGTGAAAAAAATTGGCTTGAGTTTAGAATAATCAATAATAGCATATGATTTATCATTATTATCTGCACGTTTGACGTACTGATATTGACTTGAGGTCAGGGCTTTTTTTTTTTTTTTTTAAATAATTGATTCGGATAGTCTTTGAATAACAACTTGAACTACCGGACATGAATTTAAAAGCACATATGAGTTAGAATTGTTGAGGCCCAATAAAAAAATATTTCACTCTTAAATTAACCTATGATTGGAAGGGGAGAAAATACCATTAAAACGAGGGGGAAAATACAAAAATGAATATGATAAAATGTAGAAGTTTCCTACTTTTCCACCTATAAATGAAAATTTTGGATGATGCATCCACAAATACATGGCTTAATTCTTAAAGATTAGTCAAAACAGTGAGACTTATTAGGATAATGGTAAAACCCAATTGGCCAATTAGTGGTATTCTCCCAACATTTAGATTTGACGATAATTTTGCAAATGTCATATTAGATATTTTTTGGTGTTAGATGCTATACTAATATTGATCTTTTACGTTCTATGAGATGCTCTCCAAAAGCGTTCAGCCAAAAAACCGAAAAAAAAATAATTAATAACAATGTTGTAATTAATATGATTAAAATTAATAAAAATTGTTAGAAATCTTTTGAAGAAACTTGTAAAATCTTAACGTTGAATATTCTAGTTTGGCAGCTTATAAAATTCCTGCTTAAGATTTTTATTGAACACCTGAGAACATCATGTTCTCAAGCAACTTATAAAGGTCTACAAAACTCCGTAGATAATGACCTTACTAGGATTTAAATTTTGACAGGTTTAAACATCTAATATCTGAAAAAATATGATAGTTGAAATATTAAATTTTAATGAAATGAAAAACTGTAGAGAGAAACCGTAGAGAAAGCTTTAATAAAAATTGAAAGTACCCAACAAAAACTTATGTAGTTGTGAGAGAATTGTTTTTAATTTTTAGCTTTTTTCAGTTTAATTTTAGAGAATCAGAAGCAACAACAATATTTTCAGATACTATAGAACAACTTAATTGAAGCTAAAAGCTAAAAAGTGCTTTTAAAGAGTTGCTGCAAACACGTCCTCTACACCAAAAGTACCAACTCATTTAGATTAATCAGATTATCACCTTGGTTGGAATAACTTAAGAAGAGAAAACAATGGTTTAAATTAAGTCCAAAAGTTGATTTTACAAGGTAACAGAAACAAAAAGATGCAGATCAATAATCTTACTCTTTCACCAATCTTATTCCAAGATCTGAAACAAGCATCCAAAGATGAAATTTGATGAATCTCACTGATCTTTTCGAGCTTTGGATCTGGCTGGCCTTGCTGGCTTAATGACTTTGCCTAGCAGGATTAAGACTATTGGAAGGATGGTTCCAATGTAGTATACACTTCCATATGCAGCCAGTGTTTCATGCAGGCTTAATACCTGCGTACATTATAGAACCATAGACATTAAGATAAACATTATCGTTGATGTTCTAAAGCAACATTTGAATGTAAGAAAAGAACGAACCATGAAACCGATGCAGGAGTAGTTGAGAACAAGAAGTGTGTAAGCAAAGTTCAGCAATACGAACAGCTTCTTGATTAGACCTGTTTGGCTAGCTTGCTGCCATCTGTAAAGAACTGCTCGTAGACCAAGAAAAGTCCGAAGCAAGTTATGAAAATGATTAATTGCCTTAATGAAGCGATATTAGCATAGCTGCAATTGTTACCTCTTGAACCAGCAATCATTATGGCGGATTGAACAAAGAACATGATATAACCTGGGTATAATCCCTGAGGATCGAGATGGTATATATCAGTATTTATGGGGATAGTCATTGTTCGGTCACTTGTACAAATGCTTAAGTGAAAAGAAAGAGGCTGTTTGAACAATTTTGCGAAAATAAATGCAGCGCAAGCATGTGTAAGCTGTGATAGAATATAGTCTGAGTTATTCTGTTAACTAGTATGTAACATGGACCTCAGAAATCAACATACTTGAAGGCCTGATAATCATTTGGACTTAAATTAGAGACATTATATATTCCCTTCTACAATCATTAATTGATGTAAAAAGTAAATAGTCAACAAATTATTGAATAAATTTCCTACTTTTTACATCAAGTAAATAGTCTATAAATCCCCTCTTCTTTAGCATCTTTCTTTTTGAGATCCCATATATTTTGAAGATAAATCTGTTTAGTAAAACTATGTGTGGTTAACTTTTATTGATAGAACTTGCTAACTCAACATCGACAACCGCCGGTTGCTTACCACTCCTATTGGTATCCCTTATACATCAAATCCACATAGTACAGAAACGCAAACTAGTATTTTCATCATGAAGGAGAGAGCAACACAGGCATAGCACAAAACCGTAGGGGAGAAGGATAGTTTTTATACTTACATGCCACACTGCACTCACAGTTTGAGTAGCCAGCAACTGGAAGAAGCCTGGTTTCTTGCCATTCTGAACCAGCCTCTCATAGACATCTAAATAATAAGATAGATACACATTTAACCTTAGATGATTAATCATTACAGCTATAGCATAGGCAACTCTTAAACAAATAGCAAAAGTCCTAGTGTATTGCAAAACTCGCAAACAACCATAACCCTGTGAGCTGTGACCTGCCGCGTGAACCTCAGTATATACCTTAAGCCAATCAAAAAGGAAATACCTACTTTTAGTGTTACACATCATGGTTATTCTCTTACCTTCTAACATTGCTCATTTAATGCATGTTTATAGAAGTGGTTTTTACTTCGAGTTACGGAAAACAAAAAGAAAATGGCTTTCCATCATGAAGTGAAACATGAAAGCAATGAAAAATAGCATGAAAGAGATTACTTTCTTAAATCAGGTCTAACGAGTAAATTCTTACTTAGAATGCAATACTCATCATTTTCTAGCTTTGCAGTACATAGATCGTTCAGTTAGGTAATATGCACTCAATTGTCAACAACAGGCTTATGAGTAGTTCATCCTGTGGGCCAGAAGAGTATGCAATTCTTCAAGAAAAGTTAACTTACAGTGTCTAAGCCAGGTGCTGACTTGAATATTCCATACAAGTGGTAGCTGCACAGCACTCTTTGACAACTCGACACCTAATATATCAACATTCTTTGCATGGTCCCATCTTGGTTTGGGTGGATTGGAATCCGTCCAGCCACTGAATCCGAGGCCAGAAATAATCACAGCAGCTTCCGATAGAGACCAAATGAAATAATACTTCCAACGAGCTGTGAAGCCGGACATGTACTGGTAGCTTAATCGTTTCCAGAAGCCATATTCTTGGTATTCTGGTTCCGTGAATCGGGAGAGTGGATACTGTGGTACAAGATACAGATACAAGCCCATACAGATGGCAGCCTGCAGAAGAGCCCTGAAAGTTGCCCAATAAGGAGAGGGGGACAATCCCTGATTTGTAGATTGCCAGATCTGTCAAGGTGATACTAAGCTGAATTACTAGCAATGAAAGCATTGAATAGTGCATGCAGAAGCAATATAGAAAAAATAAATGCAGTACCCCTTTCCTCTCAGTCCATTCTAGATAATCTTTCATTTCATAAACTGGACCAGCAAAGTGACTTCCACAACAGAGACAGTAACCAAAGTACTCAAATAATGACGGCAACTTCAGCAACCGATTCTTCTTTTGAGCCTCACGTAGACCTTCCTCTTTTAGCAACCCATCATTGTAATTAATGGCACATGATATGATTTTCAGTGTTATCACCATTAGAGCTCCTGTGAATTGGGAACACAAAGAATGTAAACATAGCCTCAACAAAATTACAACTTTTGTCATAGCCACATAAATTTGTCTCCTTTTAGTGTTCTAACAGCTGATATGTTCAGAAATCTTTTATTTTACAAGAAGTTAAATAGGCTATAGAATTTCTGACAAGTAGAGCAGTTAAATCCATTTACTGGAATAAATGTGTGGGCTTTAGCTAACCGGAAGGCATAAAAATGCATTGACAACTTGATCTGTTTCCATGCATCAGTGATGCCATCACACAATAACTTCAGTTACTTTTCGATAAATTAAACAAGATTTTTAGCGAAAGCAACTCTTGGGCAGAGGATTGGGGAGTAATATAATACTATAGTTGACATCTGTGAGAATGTATATATATGTGGTATTTCTGTAATAAAGGAGCTGTTCTTGTACATTTGTTTTCATCATTTTCCAGAACAGAAAAAGGTACATTTAGTGCATCCATTGACTAAGAGATGTGTATGATTGATGTATGGAAACAGATTCTATCATAGGACCTGAAACTGTTTTCATGTACACATAGCAACTAGAAACCAGCCTGTGAGAATGATAATCAGATTAATCATCTGAACATAAAGAAACTCTAAAAAGGAAAAACAAGAGAAGAAGTTTTTTCATGCCCCGGATACTAAAAATAAAAATATAAGAGAGATTTCCAAAATAATAATAAAAGCAATGTACTTCGAATATATGAGACCATCTAAACATAGTTAGCAAAATACAGGACGGAAAAATTACGGTACTTATTACGTACAAGTATAATATATATTTTTCATAAAAAAAACGTTGAATTATTCGGCAAGAATGACGGATTCGTTTAAATTACGGCACGTAAAAGATACGGGTATTTTACGAATAATA
>JACFYI010002285.1:97959-115080 GCA_014898755.1 Handroanthus guayacan
GAGCATTTGGATTCCAGCAGTTTATTTTTCATCTCCTACTGCCGTTACTCAGTTTGGTAATGACAAGATAGCTAGCTATGTGTTACTCTCTTATTGATCGCTTTGGTAATGGCACAATAATTGTAGTAGTAAATGAACCCCAGTGTTTACTACTATAATTTGGGACCAATTTGTGATAAGGGATGATTACCTCTACAACCCTAAGGTTTGGTATAATTACCAAAAAACCTTTTGAAAATTCCGAGCATTATAAGAAGATTCCCCAGATAAGAGGTGTAATTACTCATATGTTCCTGGAGTGTAATTATGATTATACATTAATTGAACTGTAGAGTAAGGGGTATAGTGATAATTATTTAAATTGCATGTATATTTTCATCGTTATGATAAACTTTGGATGCAAGGGTAATTACTCCTCGTGATAATAGTGATGCGAACTGTTTGTCGTTGGATTCTCTCCGACTTATGAATTTAGCTAATACAAAGTCATACAACACATCCAAAGACGAGGAGTGATGTAATAATCAACATAACAAAATAGACTTAAGTTTTCAATGAATTTAACTGTGACATTACACATGATCGTTAGATTTTTCGTCAGTTAAACTAATAATACAATTTTTGTTAACAACGTTGCAATTTTATTGGAATTTCCCAATCCACTTAAAAATATTGCAGGAGTTAGACCAAAGGTTCTCAAAGAATGTTGAGCTTATGTCTTGGTTAGAAACACTCTCAAGAGGCCCCGGAAAATATGATTTCGTAAGTAGACTTCAAATTATAGAAGAGAGTTAGAGCTATACACGGGTCTTAAATAGGCTTCCAATTATACACGAGAGGTAGGGCTACATCCGTGAGTAGCTTCTGAATTAAATTAGGATAATTCAAATTTGAACCCAACTTACAAATACCAGCATTCAAATTCTACCAGAAATCCCATACAACTTTCATCCATTAATATCAATTTCTAGTATAAATTTCTAGTATAAATATCATTATTTTAGTAAAAAATATTCGTTCCTCAATGAATCAAACTGCTTAATTCTATACCTAATTCATTAATATCAAATTACGAAGATTTATAATTGAATATAATCTCCTAAATATTTTGATTGATTAACAAAATTCTGATCAAACTTGGATCGGATTCAAATTAACATCCACCCCATTCAGAGCCCTAATAAGAAGGATTCAAGAAAGTGATCACAGAATCAATCAGTACTCAAATAGAACAAAATAATATTGATAATTCAGGAGCTCCACAGAACAACCCCAAGAGTACCTTTCAAAGAGCCACTACTTAAGACACAGAGAAAGGAATTACAATGTCTACAAGCCTTTCTTTGTCTTGATACCAACAACTCATGTCCTAAATTACTACTCATTTTTCTACATAACCTATTCACTATCAAAGACTACTTCCTGCAAAAGAGGTTAGTTTGCAATTAAAAATGCTGCAACCTCTCCCTATACTCAGTAGGATATATAAGTACAGAATCTACACATAGACCACCTTTAGTGTGTGTGCAATCAATTTGTGTCATTGAAAATTTGACTTTCATTGATTTGCAAGAATTTGTCACAACAAAATCCCCAGCATGGTAGTGAATCCACTTTCCTGGTTCTTTCAAGTAACATTGCTTTGTTTCTTGTTGACCGTCTGAAGTCGAAAGCTGGAACCGCACAGGTTTTCTATCCCAACCATGGACGTGCTCGTTATTACAAACCCGTCGTCCAAATCTCTTATGTGCGCGTCCCAATTGTAGTCTGAAAAAGAGGTTGTAAGAACCTGCTGGAAATGGGAACTCGATCTCCCCATCAACCTCAAACCACCATATTTGTTGGAGGTATGCAACCGAACAGAACCTACACAGAGGAATTCACGTTAAGTACCATTGATGTTCATAACTAGGAGATAACACAAAATGCATTGCTTCCCAACAGACTAATATCAATGTTTCACCAATTGTTGGAATAAGTTAACTACGGGTACCTCTACTGTTTTTATAATTACCCAAACCACGGGTTGTTTATGTAATTAGGCCATCCCTAAAATCAATAGTAGTCTGCAAGCTAATACCGCAGGAGAGCGCCGGCACACTATGCGATTATCAACAGAGGATATAAACATTTCTTACAATATCCAGCAACAAACTCAAAAACACACAATTTCCAAACAGAAAACTTGACAACAAATTGGAAACAAAGGATAGAGGCTTTCAAAAAAGGGCATTTTTTCTTTTTTCTCCTCTAAGTCCTCACCTTGATTCTTCAGTTGGAATTCTACTCCAGTATCTCCTGTCATCAATCCCTGTTATTGCCAATCCATTTGATGAAACTAACATACAAGTTTTGCCTGTGCGCTTATCCAGCCACACTTTCTGCACACGATCCAAATGAACAAAGATCCCATCAACAATTTGTCCATAAATTTCCATAAACCAATTTTCTTAAGATCAAAATAGACCTCTTTAAATTCCTTCTTTTTTTTCAAAAAAAAAAAAAAATCTAGCAAAACCCCACATATTTCCATAAGGAACGTCCTATACAACCTTTTCAAGAGAAATAAATTCTCATTGCTTTTGTCTTCTAAGAGCTTTGCCAAGAAAAAAGTCATATGAACGAACAAATATAGGGTTCAGACACTCAAAACAGGGAAAATTCAATTGAGTCTGAATAAAATACAGATGTAAGCCAAAAAGGGTATAATGATTGAACCTTAGTGCCACCATCAAAGGAATTGAGCCTGCAAAGCCTGGAATAAATATCCCTCTTACACAAACCCTTGCAGATAACATTATCTTTCTCAAAAACTCTATCAATAACATCTCCATAATTCAAAGGCAACTTCGACTCCCAGACAAAATCCGCCGTGGATGCCCCTCTAAAAGCCCGGTTCAACATTGCCAGCCGGCAGATCTGGGGCGGGTCCAGGTGAACCAGCACCGACGCCACACAGCTCTCCGGCAAATCCCCCAATCTGGTCTCCGGTGACGGACCCACGGCGGAGCTTCCATTGGAAGCCAAGAATGAGATAGATGAACCCATCTCAAACAAACCCACGAATTGAATTGATTTTCCGTGACGGAGAATTGGGAAAAATGGATGATGGGTGGTTTCCTTTTCCGTATGGAAGCAGGTGTAGAGAGAGAGAGAGAGAGCCGGGCGGGAGAGAGAACCGCCAGTTGGACTGTGTATATATAGAGGTAGGAGGTGGACGCGTGCGGGCAGTGGGTATATGTGTCCTTGCATATGTTTTATTCTTTTTCTCCGTGTGAACGAAATTACAAGATGCGATTTATAGTATACCTGTCTTGACTACAAAGTTGATAATTCATTAGACTGTTGTGAAATTACGATGTTGTCCTCGTTTGGTGATAATTTTCTTGCAAATTTTCTAGAGCCCTTCTGTTATTTTTTGCAGTACCTTCAGGTGGTTCTTGCCCTTATTTATATTAGCAATTATCGTTGGACGTGCATGCTTAAATTTTTTATTATATAAATTTCAAAATATTATTGATTTAAGATAATAGTAATAAAAAGTGTAAATTTTGAAAGGAAGAAAATTATAATTGGAGAAAAAATTAAAGAAAAAAATAGTATTAAAAAAAAGTAGATCAAAAAACACTATTGTTAAGATATTTTCTCATTATTTCTCAAAATAAGATTAACTTCGTCAGCTCATTAAAAAATATATCGAAAATAATTATCTAAATATCTTATACTTTATATGTAACATAGATAATTGGATCTTTTACAATAAAAACTCATTTCCTTCAATAATATTATTGCAAGACAAAAATCTTTGAAGTTTAAGTTGGAAAAAGATTTTGCTTGGTAAGAGAATATATAAATATATATTTATTTATTTGGAATATGTAGAAAGCATATCTTGATTACGATATATTTATAGTTGCTAGAATCGAAAGGAAAAAAAATTGAGACAATGCTTGTCGCTTGTTAAATAGGCATATCTATATACACATACCATATAAGCATCAAATATCCGAATTTAATATCTTAATATCATGTGTAATTTACATATATTAATGGGTTTGGAACTTTATCATTCTGGCTTTTAATTTTCTTTTCAATTTATGTCGTTCAATGATATTTATAAATATTATATATTTGTACAATCTGAATTCGTAGAATAATTAAGTAAGATATTAAATTATTTTATTCTCTTCATAAAATGTCACTCTATTTCAGTGGCTTCTTTTTATGAAAAATAAACTTAATAACTCGATTTGATGCCAAACAACTTTATTCAATACATAAACATCTTATAAAATTCATAAAGGGTAATTTTTTCTTTTAAACATCCTCAATTTTGAGAAAGTCCCTAACCTCAGTCTCCAGCATTATCATACATAGACTTTTCTTCCTTGTAAGCTTGGCCAAGAAAAAATATCTTCCTTGGTAGGCAGAAAATTTCAACCTTTTTTAAAGGCGAAAAATAATAAATTTTGGAGTTATATTGTTCAAGACTAGGGGAACTATATTTGACTTAAGGATACAATGTCTGGCAGAAAAATAGTTAAATTGAGTTATGATCAATAAAGTAAGAAGTGTTGTATATATCATTAAAAAAGAAAAAATTACTAGTTCGTTAAAAATTATATATATTTGTGGCTAAGAATAATTTTTATTAAATTAGAAAAGGACATCTTTTGACACGCGCTATTTCAAATTTGGCTATATAGTAGCCCTTCGATATGATAATTAATGGGGTTGATGAAAGCAAAAAGATTACACGTGACCACTTCTTATGGTTATGTTTGGATCTAGAATTTTGACAAACATAATGTTTTAAATGTCAAAAAATACATGTAAAAATATGATTTCTTGAGGTATTATTGAACATGCGGCAATTTCATTTTTCGTCATGATCTCAAATATAATATTTGAAACCAATACTTATTTTGCAAATAATGTGAGAGATTATTATTATTATTATATTGTACTTCTTTTCTGCTAAAATTCTATTTCAATAGAAATTGCATTTGATATTGCTTCGATTAGCTGCAACTGAGTTTGGACCAAATATTTTTATAACCATTTATTGCCTCTCATATTAATATTAAAAAACGAACTGCCAACGGTTAATATGCAAGCTACATCATACAAATGCAAAAATACTATATATATATATATAATATGAATGACGAAAATTTAAGTGACAAATTGATAATGTAAAAATTGCCACTTAATCTATATAAAAACTAATAAAAATGTATTTAATTGACATGATTGACAATTAAGACACATGTATGGTAATAACTTAGTAATAATGAAAATTTCTGTAATTACAGTGACATACAATTTTTATTATCACTAATTGTCAATGACAACTTAGAACATAAATTTTTATTACTATTAGATTATATTATAACAATAAAAGTTATTGCCACTGAAAATATATTATTATTAGTAACAAAATAGAAGCCATTAGTCACTTAATGCTAATTACAATAATTTTTTTAGTGAAATACACAAGGTATATGCTAATGAAGAATATGTACAAATTTGGTTAATAATTAGTATAGGGTCTTTTTAGTAAATTTTTACCAGCTTGAAAAAATAAAAAAAGAAAAACCCCCTCCACAACCAATTAACAAATTTGCTTAATTATTAGAGTATAGGGTCATTTTAGTAAATTTTCACTCGGTTGGGAAAAAGAAAAACCCCCTACATGGCAAATAATTAACTAATATTTGACAACCCTCATCAATATAAAATAATTAGGTAAGGGTCCTTAAATGTTGCCTATAATATATAGTAAAATACAGAGAATAAGAACAAATTAAAGTGCCTATACATACCAAACGTAAGTACACTTAATTATTATTTCTTGCTATAATTAATTTATATGACAAACTTTCGGCTTCCCCCACTTACAAGTATGCAAAACCATATGCATGCGCACACATTAATTATATACTTTCCCACATATATATAACATTGTTTTAATTAGTAATAATGTATGTGATGCCAGCCTAAGTATTAACATTGGAATATCGAACAAAAAAAAATTATATAAATCTAGTGTTAAAACATCAAATAATATAGTACATAATTGAGAAAAATACAAAATTCATATTATATAGAGTAGTTTTTTTATAATTATATTTTATAAATTAGTTTAGATTTCACCATAATTTGATTGTACGTATGAATTTTTTTTCAATTCCAAGTAGTGTTTTTGAGAGATCATATTAGGGATCCAAACGAGTTGAGTAAGTAAAGCCCTTATTATTATTATTATTATTATTATTTTTTATTTTTTTTTTTAGCTCAAGTTTGAGTTTGAATCAAATGACCAAGCTTGGGAAATATAATGGGTTTGAGTCCTTGTTCGAGCCAGACTCAGTTTGACCTGATTCAGTTCATCTAAGTTGAATTTACATTTGAGCTCAAACTCAAACAACTCAATTTTACTATGTTGTGATCATAGACTCAAGCTCGAAATATATCAAATAATTCTTTAAAGTATTTTATTCATTTATAATTATATATATAAACATTTTTTTGAAAAAATAAAAAGACGTGCTTGCAAGCGACTGATTAGCTAATATACAAACACGAATTATATGCCTCAAACTCAAATTAAAATTTATGCAACCAAACATGAACTCATACGCTTTTCGAACTGGCTCGTCAAGCTCCGGTATTGCCTCACTATATTTGCAATCCCGGAACATACTAGGTTTTGTATGTGTCATGCATTCTCTGTACTAAAAATTCTGTGGTCGGAAATGGCATTTCCCATTAATTTCCAAATTCTTTAAGAAAAAGTGAAAGAACATGACAGCAATTTCGGCTAGGTAAGAATTTTAGGATGCCGCTTGTTCAAGTCTAATCCACATGCATGTGGAAATTAATTTTTTCTTTATGTCGTGTAAAGCTTTGGCAAAAGAATAGAGTCCAGTTGTCCCATAAATTGATTAATATAGGACAATGGCTATCTTAATTACTACTAATGTATTTGACTATTTCTATCAAATGATAGATTAAGATTAAGATCGCCCTAAATTACAACTAGTCATCCAGGTAATATTCTTTTTAAGAAATAAAATAAAGATTGGCGGCTTTAATTTTTGACGACGCTATCCTATAGACTTAATTCAACAATTTGTGATATCATACCGGTGAATTAAAAAAGAAAAGAGTAAAATATATGTCAATGATAGGGCCGGTGATAATTTTTTGATAAATTCATATAACAACATTTCAGTGTGTTATAGAAATTATATCACGAAAGTTGACTTTAATTTTTGACGACTCCTCTAGACTTAATTCAACAATTACTATATATTAAGGAATTGAATAAAAATTTGTGATATCATACTGGTGAATTAAAAAATAAAGAGTAAAAAATATGTTCATGATAGGGCCAGTGATAATTTTTTGATAAATTTATATAACAACTTTTCAATGTGTTATAAAAATTCTATCACGATAGTTAACTTTAATTTTTGACGACTCCTCTAGACTTAATTCAACAATTACTATATATTAAGGAATTGAATAACAATTTGTGATATCAGACTGGTGAATTAAAAAAGAAAGAGTAAAATATATGTTAATGATAGGGCCGGTGATAATTTTTTGATAAATTATATAACAATTTTTCTGTGTGATATAGAAATTCTATCACGAAAGTTAACTTTAATTTTTTACGACTCCTCTAGACTTAATTCAACAATTACTATATATTAAGGAATTGAATAACAATTTGTGATATCATACTGGTGAATTAAAAAAGAAAGAGTAAAATATATGTTAATGATAGGGCCGGTGATAAGTTTTTGATAAATTTATATAACAATTTTTCAATGTGTTACAGAAATTCTATCATGAAAGTTAACTTTGTGACGAATTTAAATTCTGTCATAAAATTATACAGTGATGCAAAACAATAATAATAATAATAATAATAATAATAATAATAATAATAATAATAATAATAATAATAGAACTATATTAGTGATGTATTTTATTGAATCCGTGATGAATTTTTTATTTCGTACTTAAAATGGATGCATTCTTTTAATGTTTGTTGATTGAATTCTCATACACGTTTGAAATATACAAGTAACTAAATTCTATTTGTTCACTTGCACAGTCAAACAATTCAAAAGAGTGTTTGGATTAATAGTGGATATATAGATCTATGATTCTAACATCTTAAACACCTTTAAATAAATTAATTATTTTCTCTAAATTAGAGGGTTTAATTTGGATATCTTGAGTTTTAAATTTCTTTAAAAAAAAAGGGTTTTATATCTCAAATAAATAAACGTAATGCAACTACTTGGACAAATTGGAACGGCTCTATCTTAATTAATTATTATTTTCATTAAGATGCATAATAATTCAATTATTAGAATTACATTCTTAACTTTAACATTTTATCATACTCCAGATACATATTTAAAATTTTAATTAAATTTGAATTTTTTTAGAAAATAATTAATACATTCAATCAATTATAATATTAATACATTAATAACAGTTAAATTCAATAACCAGTTATGATATAATACAAAAATCACCAAGAATTATCACTGAAATTATTATATGACACAAAAACACCTTCAGGGTAGGACCAATTTAAACTAAATCAAATAATACTTTGACAGAAGGATAATATGAGAAGGGAGGGGGAGTGATAAGGTGTCGAGCCGGCCCACCGTGTAGATGACTCAGCCGCACCTGTCAACCACACGGCGGCCGGGCTGCAGCAATCAGCCACGTGTATCATGGTCGGCTTCTACTTTTTTTTTTTTTTTTTGGTTGATGGGTGGCTTCTACTTTATAATTACTGATTTAGATAAAGGGGATAATTACCTCTGCAGACATTATTATCAAAATGCCCCATTGGGTTAGAATAACTACCACAACATATTCTGGAATTTGAATAATCACCGTTACACTCTTAGAAAATTACAAAACGTTACAAGTAAATTCCTTGAATAAGACGTTTAATCATAATTATGCTTAATTTTAATTAGAGGTATAATTGTTATTATGCACAAGCTGAGCTAATAGATAGGGATATAATGATAATTATTCGGACCTCAAGAAGTATTTTGATAATTATGCTGAGTCTCAGTGGTGTAGAGGACTAGAGGTAGTTATCCCTAAATAAAATTAAAGAATAACATAATTAGTGAACGACGTCTTCGTTTAATGCTCAAAATTAACTCTTAATGATTTTACAAATATAAGATTTTGAAGTTAGGTTTACTTTATAATTAGTGATTAAATAAGATTAACGAGTAATAACTTAGGATTGAAACTTCAAAAATTATTTATGTGATTAGGTCCACCTTGTTTGATCGATGTAACAAGAATGTCAAGTAATTATTAGAAAAGGTTATTGAAGAAAAGTTATGTTGATTAATCAATTATTATTTATTATGGTTATATGATGGTTTTGTCATAAAGCAAGTTTAGAAACAATGATAATTTTGATGGTTACATTTTAGATGGATACATAGATACTATATTCCATATAACGAAATATAATAAGAGTTTTAGTAGGCTCGATTGTTATATCATAGTTCGTCGACAACTGAATTTTTCATCCAATATTTTTATGATTTCGCACTTGGTTATTTTTGCATCACGGCCCTCCATCAATGCGAAAACAACCAAAAAAAAAAAAAAAAGAAACAGCAATATAATATTAATTTTGAGTTTAAATTCAATCAATATGAATTAATTTGTCAATTATGTAATTTTATGAGCCTCAGAAAATGTTATATAAGTGCGTAACAGCATCACTTTCATTATCTGTTTATAGATTAAAACACATGAAATTGACAAGTTAAACTTATCTGAAATTGAAGATAATCTATATTTATAACATCTAGCAAGATTAGACAATGACGGTCATTTTCTAAGCTAAATTAGCTAAGGATGAAATTATTCTGCTCCACCTAGGAAAGGCCAAACCCTAGAACAATCTGGATTGCCTATCATGATACTTGTAATTTTTATTTTTTATTTTTTTTGAAGTAATCGTGACACTTGTAATTTATCGTACCTATTTGTGTTTTTTGTGATATAATATGCACTATAAATATATTTTTCTCGGGTTAATTACATTTTAGTACCTTCTAAAATTATGAAATTATCAATTACTATCCTCATAATTTAAAAATTATAAATTAACTCCCATAAGTTTGAAAAATTATCAAATCATCCATTTTGTTAATTTTTTTTGTTAAAAACTACTTATATCCTCCAATTTTTTCATTGCAGTACTAACTATCTATCATACTTTTATATTTGGCCATTGTGATTTTAAAGACTAAAATTGGAGAACGTTATCAATTTTTCATCAAGAAACCTAGAGAAATGAATGATTTGGAAATTTTATAAACTTATGGGGACTAATTTGTAATTTTTAAACCACGAGGGTAATACTTGGTAATTTAATAATATCAAAGGATAGTCAAATATAATTAACCCTATGTTTAATTCGAAAATATTTATACATCACATAATGTGTGAATTATTTGCGTGTATAGTAAATAAAATAATAACTCGATGAGTAAAAGGATTGACGCCTACAAATGGGTGATCATCCCTATTTCATTAATTCTCAAATTTAGTATTTCTATTTTTCTTCTTGAAACATCAAAATATAAGAGTTCGAGATAAAATTCATTAGCTTTCAATGACCTTTTCAGAGGGCAAACGTATAAAAAGATATATTATATACTTTTACTATTTTAAATCTTATTTACAAACACTATAAAATAGTTGAGTTTTGACATCCGTAACTTTAATAGTCTTGATAAAAGTCGTAGTCAATAATCAAAATCAACAGTAATTGTGATAAAAGTGGTAGCCAATGATCGAAGAAATTGAGTCTCTAGTAGCTTATAATGCGGTGAAAACATCTACCACTGTTATATGTCTTGGTGGATTTTCTGAATCTCTTACTAAAACTATGCATCATGTTACAGTAAAACTATAACAAATGACTTCCATTATTACTATTTTCTATCAATATCAACTTTCAACTATTATAGTAGTTCAAAATTTTTGTTGTGAAATTCATGTCGAGTTAAACTAGTGAAATAACTTTGCTGTAGAAAATAGGGATATATAATTTCCCCGACGCTCTTAAAGTTGACCTAATTATGAAAACACGCCTTGTGGTTTAAAAAATTAAAATAACTTCCAATCGTTACTTCAATTAACAAAAATCTTAACTAGACATGCACAACATTATGATTAGATGTCATGAAAATTTAACAATATTAGATTTACATGACATAATTTACTCGTAATGTTTTAAATATATTATGGGGAGTTCAATTGTAATGTTATACAAATTTGATTAAGTTTCCGTATGATAGATAATCTTATGTATAATTTCTCAAACTATGGGGAACGCTTTTAAAATAGAGCCAAATTTCAGCTGGCGTTGATGCAATTATATCAAAAGCTGTTGAAATCATTTCTGATCTAAAACGAACTAGAGGAAATTGTGGGACAACCTTTCAAGACAAATTGTCAATTATTAGACAACTAATGACAAGATAGCCAGTGTGTTATATCATGGAACCACCCATATCATATAGCTTATAAGGTGATAATTAATGCAATTTATGGATCTAATCCACTCCATAAACATGTCGAGCATCTCAACCAATACAAGAAATATAATTAAAATTAAATAATTAAATAATTAATATTAAAATTAACGAATTTGGAAGAATCAAATAATTGTTAGCTCCCTTTTAGTGCAATATATATTATTTGAGGTACCAAAATTTTGATTAAGCTGTCGGCATCATTAATGATTGCGTTCACACTTATTGAATCTGAAAACTCTATATTATAATCTTTTTTTCGAAAAAAAAAAGCAATTAATTTTATGATCACGTTCTTTTGTGTAAAAATTAATTTATTGTATTTTCTTAGGTCTCATTTCGTACTGGTGATGGGTTTTGATTGAAAATTGGTTTGTAGGATACAATAATAACTTCTTAAAAATAATAAAATTATAAATTTTCATAAACAATGAAGTTGGAAAATATATTTAACCCTTTCAATTATTAACATACTATTGAATGTTGATTGATGTGAAAAATTAGAGGAAATAATTGAGATGGTCTATTTTAAAGCCATTGAAACATTGCATTTGATTGGATATAATTATTAGAAAAGTTATATATAAAAGACATTAATTTAAATTTGCCCTTCATTGGTGTTTATAGCTTTACAACAATTGTCTTTTTGTTCATTTATATAGGGTGATGACTTTTTCTTTCCACATAATTTCTTTTCATGATAATTAAGTAGTTTCTTCCTTTTCTTTTAACTAGCAATACATACATGATTCCTGCACACATATAATGAAGAATATTATTTAATATATTCTATTTCTTTTGAATAAATGAAATAAAAAAATATGAAATTTATAAAATATTACTATTCAAAAATATTAATGGGAAAGGATAGTGTATAAATAGTTACAGTCAAAGATTATAAAGTAGTGGTTACAGTAAAACAGTAGGCGACTAAAATTGTGAAGGGTAAAATTGAAAAATCAAAATTTGACATCCAAATTTTTTTGTTAATAGTATTGATATAGTTTCTTGGTTGGGAGACGGGAGGACTAGACCTCTAACCCCCTTTAAGGAGAGGAGAATTGTACTATTTCAATCAATAGCTTCTTCTAATAATCAAGTAATTTAATCAAACTACCTTAAACATTTTTATATCCATTTCCTTTTCTTTAAAAAAAAAAAGAAAATAAAAAACATTTTTATATCCATTTGAAGTTGGTTTCTGGTAACTAAACATATTTTAACTTCTAGATTACAATAATATTTTTTTTTAAAAGAAGCGATTGTATTCGGTTATATATTAGTAACATAATAAGAATACATTTTAAAGACCAAATCTATGAATAAATAGAATCTAAATAATTTAAATTATCATTTGGTAGATAAAGACTACCATATGTAGACAAATATCCACACACTGCAGATGGGACTCCAACCTTGCACCTTCATTATGAAAAATAATGCCACTGCATCCAAAAGACGGTGGCTTAATTGGTCAAAACTTGATAACACCAACTTCATGAAATCGATTTTCCGACAATAAGTGGATTTCATCATTGAAAATATTTTTGCAAATTCTATCTTAATTTTATATGAGATTGAAGTATTTCATATCCAAAGTACTCATATTCGTATTGGATTTTCAATGATTTAATCTGATTGTGATGTTAAATTAAGAGGCAGAAACACAATTCTATATAATTTAAGGACTAGCAATGTCTTTCAATTCTCTAAATTAGATAACTTTTTCCAATTCAAATCATAATTTCTTGATTGAATAT
Source organism: Handroanthus guayacan (assembly GCA_014898755.1). Classification (NCBI taxonomy): domain Eukaryota; kingdom Viridiplantae; phylum Streptophyta; class Magnoliopsida; order Lamiales; family Bignoniaceae; genus Handroanthus; species Handroanthus guayacan. The sequence goes on from JACFYI010002285.1 coordinate 111,335, forward strand.
AATTGCACTGTATCTTTGTTGATCACACACTGATCATGCATGTCATTGATCGATCCTTTAAGATAATCAAAACCAGAATTGCTCGAATTTCTGAATTCCGACCTCATACCTTATTAATTTAATCTAAACTTACAAAATTTGATTCAAATAAGCTCGACTAAATTAAAGTAACAATAATGTGGTCTCAATATTGTAATTTTTATACAAAATCTGTCAGTCATTGCCATAGTTGAGTAATAGACTATGAAATAACAAGAAACTAGGACCTTTTTTTTCAATGAATAAGAAACTATGAACTTGAGACTTTCTTGAAATTAAGATTTACTTTGGTAACTTTTGTTATTCGTATTCATTAGGCTCAGCAAGCAATGAACTTGGGCCTAAGATACAAGTGGAGTGATGTGAGTCTTAACGAACGTGATTTATGTCATATTTTGATTCTAAATTTAGAACAAGTATTCAAGATCTGGAATGATCTCGAAAATACAGGAAAAAAAATAATTTCTTCACATTCACACATTTCACTTCACTGTGCAATAATTCTTTAACAATTAGCCAATTTTTTTTTTTTTAATGAGCAAAGAAAATAAATTTAAAAAAAAAAATGGAATTCATAACTTAACCGGAATTCCAACATTCACAAACTGCTCACTAACATTAATACCAACTGGCAAACCTTCCAATCTCACAGCAACATTAACAACACCATGCCCCCTTGAACCGTCCTTCTCCCTCAACCGGTAACTCAAGAAGCCGGTCGAACCCACGGGGGAAAACCGGTTCACTATATCAGCCGCCGGAATCAGACACCACCCGAGTTGAGTCCTGCCCATTAGAAGATTTTTGGTGTAAAGCTGAAGGTAAATTCCTGGATAGAAAAAAGATTGATCAATGGGCAGTTGAAATTTATCCCCCCATGTGGGATTTAAACCTCCTTTTTCATCCACCCTGGTTCTGTGCTTCTTGCAATGTCTTCCGCCGCCGGCGGTGGAGGCGCTGAGGGTAATGAATGGCCGGAGACGGCGGGAAAATGCCAAAGATGGTTTTCTCATGAGGCCTTGAGCTGATATTACAGTAATTTCTAAAATGGGGGGCTGATTTATGTTATTGTTGAGCATGATGAAATTTTTTTTTTTTTTTTAAGCATTTTTTGGGGATGATTATTGTTTTATGTGTATATATATGTATGATAAGTGATGTTGAAGGAAGATTTGAAGAGATTTCTTGGGGGTTTCTGGTGTGGGTTGCAAGGCAATTTCCCCTGTGGAAAAGTGTGCTGCGGGAACGTGGCTTGGATGACTAAATTAGTATGATGGAATTTTCAGGGTGGAAAGTTTCAAAATGGGCATATTTGGGCCTACAGAAAGAGGCGCCTAAATTTCATTGTATCTTGTTGTGAAAAATGAAACGGGTAAAGTGCGTCTTTTATCTATGTGATATATTGAATTGACAAATAATTCCATATGAAAATAAATCTAGTTGATTGCACCCTTATATTTTCAAAAAACTGCAATTAATCACTGAATTCAAAAAGTGATTTACAATTGCTCATTCTGCAAATACTATAGTGATTTGGCCATTGAAATGTCATTTTTACTCTTCCTTCTTTAGTGTTTTTTTTTTTTTTTTCACTCTCAATAATCCAGATTCTTAAATTAGATAACAATTTTAGGGCGAATGAGTGTGAGTTCAATTGAGATTTTTAGTAGAATTTTACAAAATTTTAGGATTTTACAGATAGGATGATTCGAACAAAATAATAGGAACTAAAAATGATTTTGTTCACATCCTGTCTGAATTTATTTTATGTGGGGGTAATTTTGTCAAAATTTAGTGATTAATTGCAATTTTTTGAAAAACACAGGGGTGCAAGTAGCTAGATTATTTTTCACATGGGGATATTTGCTAATTGGACATTTCACACAGATACTAAATGCAATTTATCCAAAATGTAACAAGTGGAAGGTAATCTGGATCACCTATTTCAAATAATGTTTCATTTCAAAAGAATTCATTTTAACACTATATGTTTCATTTCAAAAGAATTCATTTCAACACTATATGTTTCATTTCAAAAGAATTCATTTCAACACCTTGTGTGGAGAGTAGTAAGCTTTATTTTCACAAATATAAGCCAACTTGGTGCTTATTATTTTTAATAGTAGATTTTGTGGTTAAGATTTTCTATTTCAAAACAATGTTTCATTTCTTATTTCATGTGATAAATACATGCTACATGTATTAAATATATCCTTATAAATATACAGGATTATGGATATTGTATATTTGATATGAATAGAATAATAAAGTATAATATGAAATATGAATTGAAATAAGAAATCCAAAATGGAGATTCATGTCCATCTTGTTTTTCACATGGAATTAGATTGAAATTTACCCATAAAAAGATACACTGATTTTCGAGTTTAAAATTAATTATTTTATTGAAAGAAAATATGTTAAATGTATCATTATAATTAAATATTTTTATAAAAAAATATGCAATGCATTTATTATGGAATAATAGAAGACAAAATAAGTTCACAGATGCAAAGGAGAAGGTTGTAGGAAAATTCGTGGGGGTGTCCTTTTTGCCAAGTTTGCATTTGTACATTGAAAATTCGGTGGCCGCAAGTTCCAAGTCACATCACGTTTTTTGTTACTTTATCAAAAAGGACGGAAAAAAAACAAAAAAAAAAAGGAAAGAAAGAAAGAAAGAGAAGGAAGAAGAAGAGAAGTTCTAAATCATATTGGGTGGATTACATTTTTATTAGTCAAAATTGAAATGGCAAAATCCGTGTCAAACTACAATATGCATCAAGCTACTAATAAATTGTGTGCAAGGACAATGTTGCCTTTATATAAAAGCCCCCGTCCAATATTTCCATAAGCACAATATTTTCTACACGTGTCCTATTAATAGCCCCTCTCAAAGGTAGAAATAAGTCAGACTAGGCTTTGCCTTAAATAAATTAGTCTTAGACCTATTACACAAATTGAAGATTTGAGACTAGCCTGTTATTTGATATGTGTTTTTTTTTAAAGCTTGACCTAACCTTTTAAAAACTGCTCTATATTAGATGAACGGATAAAGTTGGACATGGACAGCTTTTTTCAAAGCCTAGGCCTAGCCTAGCAAAGTCTATTTTGTTAATATTTTAATTAGACTTAAATTTTATATAGCTTCGGGTTCTTAATCGACCCAGGCCTTACTAAACATAAGACTTTAATAAAGTTTAATATGCCTGCAAAGTCTATAAATTACATTAGACAAAAATAATTGATAATTATAATATATTTATTTAAACTAAAAAAAAAAAAAACCCTAACATTATTATAAGACAAATTAAACACATGTGCATATGAAAAAGATACAAACTCATTAAAAAAATAACGAATTAAAAAAAAAAAAGTTACCAGGAACATAATATAAAATAATAAATTTAATTAAAATAAAATGTAAAAGTAATATTCTATATAAGTATAATAAATAATTAAAAATATATATTACATAATATAATTAAATTATGCAAGTTGGCTTGATAGGCATTTCTATAAACCTATACCTAACCTATTTAATAAACTAGGCCAAGTTTGACCTTATATAGGCCAGGCTATAAGCCTCTAACAAACGGCCTAATCTATTCTCATTCCTTACCCCTCTTTTATAAGCCTTTAACTAATGAGATTCAAAAAAATCAAAAATTGAAGATTGTAATGAGATTTTTTTTGGGTTGGGGGGGGGG
>JACFYI010002285.1:117112-128817 GCA_014898755.1 Handroanthus guayacan
CCCCCCCCCCCCCCACCCAAGATGCTCATAAACTCTTAACATTTTTTTTTATATAAAAAAATTAAATAAATACTTTTTGACATTTTATAAGTTCTTAAATACTTATAAGATATTTTAAAAAGCTTATAAGCTCACCCGAGCGCCCTTGAGAGGATTTCAAGAGGAACTTTTTTGTTACGTTTAGATTAAGAAATTTATTGAGAAAAATGAGAATAAAAAGTTAAGGATACAAATATTAAAAATGTAAATTATATCATTTAAAGTACACAAAAATCTTTTGCTAAAACATGAACTTGCACATGCGTTTGTTAGAATCGAAAATAAATAATAAATGCAATAGGAGAAATTATTCGGAGATGCCTATAAAAATGTGAAGCTTGATAAGTGGACAACATGGCATCCTGTGGGCTATGACCTGTCATCTCCTATGTGACATTGATAACCTGTTCATCCAATTTTTAGGACAGAGAGAATAATCCCATTGAAAGGCAAGAGTAAATTTATTTGCCACAATTAATATTATTAAAAATACCTTGTGCCATATACTTCCTCCACACAATTTCACTATGCTAATAGGAGGAAGTGGCAATATTCTTTAAAATATATTTACTATTTAGTTCTTTAAATAAATTTAATTAAAACATATCTACTTGCATTCCATGAGATTGATTTACCGATTTGAGCTAGGTAATAAAAATTATTGAGGCATAGTATTAGCTTTGAGTTGAATAATTCAAACATGAAGAAAAGTGGGTCAAGGTTGCTGGGAATCCTACAAAAACCTTCGAACCCTCAAGTTATCAGTGGGCTCGATTGAGGTAAACTATAAAGAGCAAATAATGCTATATCTTATAATGAGAATGTATATTGTAAAGTAAAGTATAAAAATTATAAATAATATGCTTCCATCTATAAATAGCCTATATTTAACATATGTTAGGGATATTAATAATGGAGTGTGGAGGTGGATTCGTCAGCTCAAGTGATGATGATGCTTATACAAAAGTATAATATAGCAACTACCCAAATTATGAATCTTAATTAGGTTAAAAAATTGTGTTCTAGATATCAAGTTATATATCAATACTTTTGCTATATATTGAGAATGATTTGCATTTCAAAAATAAAATTTATCAAACTTATGATGCACATAATAATTAATGATTCATCTTAAAAAATATAAAAATATTAACCATTAAGTTCAAAATGATGATGCAAATTATTTTTAAATTGTTTATATATATGTATACCATATAGGTATAGTATAGGATAAATATGTACCCATGAATTCTATTTAAACTTATTAATTTTTGTATTCACAGACATATATGTGTTTTCCAAAATGGGGCCGATAGTGATTCATCGCAGAGTATATTTTGGAATTAAATGGTCTCGCACTCCTAAATTCCAATATGTCTGAAGAAAAGGAAAGGAAAAAGAAAAAAAGACAAAAAAAAAAAAAAGACAAAAATGTGGTTCTAATTAAAGGTGACGTATGCCTCTTGGAACTCCACATATATAGAAGGATGAGTATTATCTTTTGTCCCTTAAATACGGGTTAATAACACTTTTCGTCCTATATGTTTGCCACTTTTCGATTTTGGTCCTATAAGTTTTGAATTTTGAATTTTCATCCTATAAATTTTCAAAAATTTGCATTTTTGGTCCTGTGCCACCGGAATCACTATTTGGTCCGACGTGGCATGTGTATTTTTGCTGGACAGGTGTTTTTTCCGACAGCCACGTGTTTTTTCTGGCCTGCCACGTCGGATTTCGGGCATACCACATAGGATTCCGGTGGCACAGGACTAAAAATGCAAATTTTTGAAAAGTTATAGGACTAAAATTCAAAATTCAAAACTTACAGGACCAAAACCGAAAAGTGGCAAACATACAGGACGAAAAGTGTTATTTTCCCATTTGGTGCATATTGCTCTTTTTAATTAAAAAAATTATTTTTAATTTTACTCTTTATTTCAATATATTAGAAAAAAGATTAAAATCAAAATACATATTAAAATATTAATTTTTATTTGCACTTAATACAAGAACTTTTAAATTATGCCAATTATCAAAAAATATTATTATTTTTTTCTTCATTTACTATATTGAGAACTTTTATATAACAAACTAATTTTAATTTATCATAAAAAATTAATGATTATATATATGATCATTAGGACCGACAGTAATGTTTTTATAAAATCATTATGAGAATTTTAACCATGAAATCTCTCTCCCTCACTCTTCGAGGGAAAATAATAACAATAATAATAATAATAATAATGATAATAATAATAATAATAATAATAATAATGAGGTTCTATTACTTAAAATCAAATTTGAAAAATGTTTTATCAAACCCTATCTCAGATTCATGTCCGAATGACCTGTATTAAATTACACGCATGCCCCTCATATCTTCCGTATAGTCCGACTGCCAAACTTGCCCTTAGGTGGGTTTGGGTGATGTAAACAGTAACGGCGCACACGGCTGAATGATTTAGGTGTCATTTTCAGCCACAACTTTTTACAACTGGCCTTAATTGTACATACATTTATAATGACACTGATTGGTTTGTCCTTTTTTGTACTTTTACAGATGGCAGGACTTGTCAAAGGATATAGCTATTGGACATCATTTTATTCCGAAAAGGAATAAATCCAAAATATCAGCATAGTATAAATTTTATTATTAATATAATGTCATGAATTCTATTAAACACACTGACCGAACTTGTAATGTGGATGTTGAAAATAGACCTTCGGCTTAATTTACCCTTTAAAATTAATTTATGAGTTGAGAATTATCAAAAACTGTATAAGAAGATCATAGTTCATACACTTTAGCGATATGAAATTCTAACATATCCCTAACATGTTCAAGAATTAACATTTGAATCTTGATATGATATTAAACGGGTTGACAGATAACACACGCTCAGGAATAAACATTTATAGGGTGAAATAACATGAAACAAATATTGAATAACACAACATCATAAATGGGTCAGACTCTATTATTATACTAAAAACGGACCATGGACTTTACTCAACCCTAAAAATTAACTTTTGATGTGAGAATTGTCCAAAACTATATAAAGAGACCACAGTTCATACACTTTACCTAAATAAGATTATGACAATAGAAGCATCAAAATTTAGGAGATCTTACCTAATCAATCATAAATTATTAAAAATTATAAAGTGTTGATTATGATAACAGATAATCATTACGTTATTATGAAATGGAATTACGTTGTTTTCCAATACTGTAAATAAATAACAATTTTTATGCGGCCCTCGTCATCACGCTATATTTGATAATGACTGAGGTTGAGGGGATTTGAAAGTAAGTTGATAAAAGGAGAAAGAATTTAGAGGTCATAAATCTAGCAAAACTCATTGCCATTAATCCCAGCAAAATTTTAAAAATCCAAGAACATAGAACTTTTTCACATCAACAAAGAGCCTTCGAGCCCGTTTGTTAGTGTTTCCAAATCTCATTTTTACCTTTTTGTTATTAATTGAAAATTATTTGTTTGTCAATCTTTTCGTTGAAAATATAACTCATTTTTAGTACTATTCATTTCTATACACGCCTTATTATTTTAGCATCATATCAGTCAAATTCAAATTTGATTTAACATAAAGTAATCAATATCATTTCAAAATAACAAAAATGTATACATTAAAAAAAACATGTCTTTTTATGCAACAAAATTATAAATATAATAACTTTTTGTCCTTATACCTGCTCCGCTCAACATTTTTTAATAAATTATCCAAATATGTTTTCATTTTCAATTAAAAGTTAATGACTACTTTTCTATATTTTAGAAATGATGGAAATTGAAACTGAAAATGAAATACAGTCGAATGGGCACTAAGAGTCCCATTTGGGTGTTTTAAGTTTTAACTTAACTCCACATTATTTTCAATTTTTTAAGAAATTTTGTTCATTAAGATTAGAGAAAAACATTAACATCAAAGAAAATAAATACAAGATTAGAGTCTATGCTGATACAAAAAGAAAGATCATTTGTATCTAAAATGATTATTTTGATATCAAATTTTAGTCTTTCAATTATATCAAGTCCAATCGGCATCATCCTGTTTGTCCATGTAGGCTTCTTCAACAAAAATCATTGGAGTTGTAGGTTCAAGATTGTATATCAACCAGCCCAATCAGAAAATACGAGAATTCTCTAGCCATTGTTAGCAATGGAGTCTTTTTAACGGGCTTGAGCTGAGCTAATAGCCTAGCGGTATTGAGCCAAACATGGCCCTAAGGGACCCATCGCATCTATATCATCAATAATGCACTCAATTCTTTTTGTTTACTTTCACAACCCACTGCTACAACTATTATTATTTTAAAGTTTTATGATTAAATGTACACATATACAAATTATAGTGTGACTACTTAATATACACGTATAAAATATCCACATGACATTGATTTGAAATGTCGTACTAAATTTCAGTACTAATAAAATTCATTATTGGATGAAAGGAATATTGACAAAGTCTCAATCAAGAATGCTATGGAAATTACAAAAAAAATTTATCTAGTAGGTTGGTTCAAATGTTAAACCATTTTCACTTATTTTTGCTGAATTTAGGTATATAACACCAATATATACTGGGAGAATATTATTATTATTATTATTATAGGCCGTATTGTGTTGAAGGAAAATGAGGTGTATGTGCCACAAAGAGCCAAGTTGCATGGTCCATATCCCACATTCTTGTTCTCACCGTAACTCATTAACTCATTAATGATTACGAGAACACAAATAAAAAAAGAGCGAACAGATTTTAGGGCCACCCACTTTTGTCCGAGTCTTAATGTTGTCATGTCCCAGTGAAATAACACCACCTTGTACAATCATCCACACCTGTTAGGCCTTGGGTCCAGAAATATCTTGGGGCTGATTATATATATATATATATATATTGAATATTACACATGTGTAGACATAATTATGTGTGTCTGAGTAAAAATTTGAGAGTAATTTTTCTGTCTTTGGTTAACTAGACAATTAAAGGGTATATGATGTTGATTGTACAATCATACACATTGATTAGGACTAGCAACGCCTTGGGTCCAAAAATATCTTGCGGCTGAATATATATATATATATATATAACCCATGCGTAGACATAATCATGTGTGTCTGAGTAAAAATTTGGGAGTAATTTTTCCGGCTTGGGTTAATTAGACAATTAAATGGTATATGATGATGATTGTACAATCATGCACACCGATTAGGACTAGTGACCAAAAATATCTTGATATTGATTATACATATATTTATTACATAAAGCAAATTGGAGAGTGATTCTTTGAAAGTGGCTTGTAACTGGACAATCATAATGGAAAAAATTTTAGTCGGATCGAATTGATCTCATACTTATTGAAAACATAAATTGATAGAATCGTTGAAATTGTTCAATGAAAATGTTAGGATAGAGAAACTATGTTGATCACTGTTAGCTACACTTTATATTAGAACACCTTGTTAATTAGTGTATCAAACTTCGAGTCTTAAAGTTATTAAGTTGTTTCCATTGAGACGGTTACAATATGTGTTGCTTTTGCCACATTTTCTAAAACGTATTTCACTTCTACCACGTGTACGTAATAAGATTGCAACTATTTCTAGGTCATGAAATTTTTTAATCTCGTAAACCATTTCAAAACGAGAACTCTTTTGACCTTCACTCGAATATATAGGACTATGAACCAGACGTTTTCTTTTGCAATAGTATAAAAGTGAAGACTATTGTCTCACAAAATAACGAGCACCTTGTACAATATCTCAATATTCTGTATAACAAATGACGAGTCCTTTTTAAATAACTGATAACAGATCAACCATAGCCCATAGCTCAATGGCCCATAATGACAATTGCTAATTATGCATTTTAAGCTTAGTATTATTTTTTTCAATGTTGCAATTGTTGGAGAAAATGTTGCAATTGTAACATTAATGTTAATTAGGTAGATGTAAATGAATTTCCTCATCAGAAGATTGCCCACAAATTGGCATAAAACAAAACTATGCAAGAAATAGTGAAGCAAAGCTAAGTGCATGAACATTGTGTCTCATGGTCTGGATTTTTTGTGCAATTACCTAACTAGATAGATATTTTCCATTTTCGTTATACCTGAAATGTACACAATTTTTTGGCCTTAAAATATTGAGGATATAAAGTGAGCCATATTAGATGTTTAATTGCAATATAGGGTGTCCTTGGCCTTTTTTACTTTCCCCAAAGATTGTAATTTATGAAGGGAATAGTATGTTTTTGAAGCTTATAAAAAAATTAAATTTAATTATAGAAATAAATTTTTAAAATGTTTGAATAAAATAAAAGTATGCGTGATGACTCGAAATTGAAAAAATCAGTTATAAACCCCTAATTTTTCTCATCAAGCCCGCAAGCGGGTTATTAGATCGAAGTTATTTCCAAATCTACTGTGTGGAACTTATAATTAAATTATCAACAAAATGTCCAAAATCTCTCTCTCTCTCTCTCTCTCTCTCTCTAGTTCTTAATTTTTGTGGGATAAAATAGAGAACATCATAATTTTATTTTGAAAGCTTATAAACTCCTTTACTATGTGATGATACGAAGTTTGTCTCACATCGGAAAAATCATAGGGCTTGAGATAATTTATAAACTATCCTCCCTCCCTCACTCTTTGAGGTATCTTTTCAGGACAAAATCTCCCATTACTAGTATCGGCAGAACAATACCTTAAAGTCGATAAGCATTCCATGTTGGCGATTAATTTGGGCATTATTATATTGGTAGCGTAAGTGGGAATAAAGGCCATATATCTCTTTCCAAGACTCTCGACTAGGGGACTTATGATGATATCAAATTTGTCCCATATCAAAAGAGTCGATTTGAGATAGTTTATAAGTTATCCCCCTCTCGTACCCTTCAAAGCATTTTTTCATGACAAAATTCTCCTAATTAACATACTCTTTATTGACAGGTACAAGAGAATCCTAAAGATAACTATCTTTGTCTCTTATATTTTATACATAATAAATATAATATAGATAAAATCATTAGTGAACCAAGATGGCCTGGGCCCATTGGGTTACAAATTAAGCCCAAAACTTCACATTATCAGATTACATAATATTAATACACATTTTTCAGTGGTCTTCGTCCAAGACCAAGGAAGCCCCATTCCTTCAGCACAAACTAGTTGAACAAGAAGAAAGAAAGATTATGAACCCCTGTACAAAATTTAATATTACTGATAAAAATTAAATAATATCATGAAGTTGTCCCTAATAACAATTATTAAGAAATAATAACTTTTGTTTTGTTACTGATGATATGTATTAAGAGGCGATATTTTTATTTTATTACAATAATAATTAAATAGTGACAAAACTTACTGTTATAAATTGTTAGCATTGAAAATAAAGATCAGAATCTGATTATGGTCAGTGATACATGTTACAATTTTACTCTATCCCAGCAAAATCAATAAAGTAAATGAATGATCAAATAAATAAATAAATAAAAAAATAAACAAGAAAAAGAAAATACTTCATATAAATTCAGATCTTCCCAAGTACATGACTGATAGCTGTGATCTTGAAACAAGTGAACAAATGACTAACAAACTTCAACAGCTTACATAAAAAGAATCAAAGAATATAAATCAAACAACTTAAACCTAAAAGTGTTCATCAACATGTGTGTTTCTTTCTACCTGAAAACAAATCTTATCTGCAACAAGTGAATGAAAGAATGACTCTACCTACAAAGAATGAATAGTAATACCTCCCTATTAGTGTAGAATGGAACGAAAAGTCATATACGTAAGAAAAAAGAATCCAAAAGAATACTGTTTTCTTCATCCACTCGGCTGAGAGTACGACGACAGAGATCCGCTTGCAACATCAACCGGCGTCCATGCTGAGACTGTGTAAAGAGGTTGATCGTACCAACTCAGTGTAAGAGATGACGCGTCGTGTTCCCCTTGCTTCTTCTCCACTCTATAATTCTCACAAGAGTACATCTTCAACATCATTTGTCCTTGCAGTAGTTCCCTTTCACTAATTCCTAGGCTGCGATAACCTCCTTGCTCCATCACCTGCTGCCACTTGTCGAACGTTTCGTGCCTTTCAAACCTGTCCCGTCCTTCACAAGCAATGATGTTCCTGATTTCCCGTGCAAACATTTCCTCGAGCTTGATCCGAACCGGGCTGTCCAATGGAACGCTTGAGTCGATAGAATCGAATATGGCAGAGTAGTACTTCAATGAGTTGCAAAGTCTTGCGTCCAAGGTGAGCTCGTTGTGTTTTGCTTCTTGTTCTGCTGTAACAATGACTTGAGCGTTCGTGCTCCGTATCAAACCTAAGAAATCCCTTATCGTTCCCCCAGTGGAATCATAGAGCATCTTGTGCAACTGGAATATGCAATTCACGGCGACTGTTTCTTTCTCTTTAACGTGAAGCATCCACAGCCTCACGTCTTCCAACCTATCAACAACAGGATGGAACTCGAATGGCAGATTGAACGCCTCAGCAAATCCAGCAAGCCTGTCACCTGTTTCGATCAGTTCTTGTTTTGATTCACCTATGCCAGTGATTCTGACATGGCTAGGAGGATTAGTCCTAGAAGCCAAACTTTGGAACAAACTAGGCCATTGCAGTCCTTGCTTTATGTCGAAATCGATGATGTGAACTCTGTCCTTCCCTTCGAAAGCTCTCAACAGAATCTCGTTCGATGTGAAATGGATGAACTTCAGAATTGGGCTGACCTGGTTCAAGAGCCTCAATGCAGTGCCACTATCATCATCAACCCTATCGAGCTCCCGAGGGGTGGTGATGTGGAAGATATGTGGCCACAGTCGTGAGACACGTAAAGCCAAGGCCTCAGTGAAGTAAGCAACTAGGCGGTGTACGGGGGAGGAGCCTCGTGGAGAAGCAAGTTCCCCTAGTCTAGCAAGGCAATGGTTTATGGCAGCAATGTTCTTCAATCCTATTTGTTCAGCACAAGCCACAAGTAAGCTCACAAGCTCGACACAATCGTGTTCTATGTGGTTGTTTTCCCCATTATGCCCCTGTACAACGACCTTGCCACTTTCACCTGGGTAAGGCTGGGACGAACCATTACCGATTTCATGCTCGACAGGATTGCCACTCAGCCCAAGAACCAAATCATGATGACTCTCAGAAGAAGTACTTGATGATCCCGATGCCTCCTTCTCGGGAACCTTAGTTGCCTCGACATTCTTCCCCCCTAAGTCAGTAATCTCAGTCACAACTGAATCGAACCAAGGAATATTCGACAATGGGGGCAAAGGCGGTGGTATAACGTCGCTCGGCACAAAACACACCCTTTCTTCGTCTCCCGAACAAGTAAGAGAGAAAGGCACTTGAGGTGTATTTAGGCCGGTGATCTGTGAACCAGACCGCGGCACATTGAATCCCGGATGAAACCAGAAGTTCTCGCTGCTCAATTCTCCTAAACTCAAATGCCCCTCTTCATCATTACCCTTTTTCCTCTTTGTTCTATTGAACTCATCATACGACACATCTCCCGCATACCTCTTCTTGATAGAGCTCTTACTTTTCTCCCAAAATTCGTCGTTTTTCTCCCTCCTACCCTCTGTCGCAGAAGGAGGGAGTTTAATATTCTGCCTAAGAGAACAACCACTAGTCTTGGCTTCAATAGGCTTCTCAATTGAAAGACCAACGGGCCTAACGGGTTGAGACCTAGAAGCGTCTTTTCGAGCAAAATTACAAGGTAAATCCAATCTCTGTGTACTCATAGTGGGAATATGGCAAGCTTGAAACTGTGCAGATGTTTCGCTTCTCAATCTATGCCTAGGCGACAGCAATGTAGAAGAACACCCAGCCAACATTCTTCACACACTTAACCAATTTTTTCCGCTTTTCCTTCTATAAAACTCCAATTCACCCACCCTTCTTCAATCCCCTTTTTTTCTATGTTTCTCTATCTCTCTATACTTTTCAAACTATGCAAAATGTACATTTACAATGGGAATAAACATATATATCCAAAGCAAACTTATATTATAAGGAGAAATCAAGAGAAACACAACAATGTTTTCTATAGTGAGTGTGTGAGTTTCAAGAAACGAAAAAAACAAGAAAAAAATCGGAATCCGATGTCAAAAACAACACAACTTAAAGCCCTCTCTTGTGTGTGTGTATATATATGCTTTTGTGTGTCCTATATGAAGATGATAATGATATATGTATGTATAGAACGTTATGTGCAACAAAGAATATAAAGAATATGTATCAAAAACAGCCCCAACACCAAAATAAAGAATCAAAGAATTGATGAACAAAAGATATATATCAACACCTACCTATAAAAAAAGACCATCGGATTCCTCAACTTTCAAACCCAAATCATTCGCAAGAAACACTATTTTTTCTCAAATCACGCGAGAAACCTCTGCAGATTACGCATCTTGTCTGAAATTTGCAGCTGAAAAACAGAGAAAATGAATGATCAAGAATTTTAAAGACATCCTTCACAACTTCCATGCTATTTTTGATTATATTCAACTAAACCAAAAACCCACCAACGCCCAGATCAAAAACCCTTCAAAAATTGCATAAAAACAAACAAAATCACAACCATCTCTCTCAAATATCATATCATTTTCTTCAGTAACTCAGTCACTTATCAAGAACCCCACTACCCAAAAAGCCATAAAACAAAATGCAACTGAGCTTTTATATATATTGGACACTCTTCTATATAGTGATTATGAATTTCACCTAAAAAAATTGATGTCCCAGTAAAAAGCAAAGCGGAGAGAATTTCGGTTTTAAGGCGTTGGATTAGAATCGGACGGTGGAGAATGGAGGAAAAAATGTGACCGTTACGATGGGGGCCTTTGTCGGTGAAATATGACCGTTGAGGGGAGTTGGTGAGTAGTTGCACGGACATAATTCTTTTTGAGGAAGTCTGGAGATGCACGTGGCACGCACGTGCATGTCTCCTCTATTGATGCCACTTTTTTTTTATTTCTTTTTTCTTTTTGTCTTTTTAACTTTTTTTACTTTGGGGACTCGACCGTTGGTTTTAACATCATCGATTTTTCTTGCTTTTGGGACATTCACACGGTTAAAATCATTATTAACTGTCTGTCTTAACCTCGTTTTAAGTACATTAATGGGTCACGCATGGGACATGCATAGTCCAAAGAATATTGTACATGGGAGAATTGCTTATAGGGAGGGGATTCCCTATTTCAAATTGTATTTCATCTACTATTCCATGTCTTTAAATACACGCCACGTGTATGGAATATTTCCTTATAAAAATATTTCGTAATAAATGCAATATACGTGGCGTGTATCTAAAGGCATGGAATAGGAGATGAAACACAATTTGGAATAGGAGATCTGGTCCCTTGCTTATAGCCCCACGTGAAATCAGTAATTAGCTAATATTCCTTTTGAAAAATAAATTAGCAACTAATTTATTTTTTTATTAACTAATTTATTTTTCAAAAGGGGTATTATCTAATTACTGATTTCACAAGGGGTTATATGCAATTCTTCATATTGTACATGTTACATTGTATGTTTGTGGTGCCCATCTATGTTTTGTGGTAAAGAGCATTTTCATTGTAACGCCCCGGGATCGCTCGGCATTCCGCCTCGTGATCCGGGTCGTCA
>JACFYI010002285.1:134297-157108 GCA_014898755.1 Handroanthus guayacan
CCTGATCAAGCCCGTTTGGTTTAAGTTTTGGTACTTTAGCAAGCTTGTAGTGGCTCAACTAGAATTTTGCTGTAATGAGTTGTAAATATAACTTTTGGACTTATGACTTGTAAAGATAGATAGTTGAGCATGTTTTGGGGAAATCATGTAAATGTATGATCTTTTGGTATCAATGAGAATTCTAATGATTTTTGTTTGTTTGGGCATGTTAATTTCTATTTCTGGTTATTATTATGTTCGTCCGACCGCGAGTGACGTTCCGGACTGCGAGGCGGGCGGGCCATCGCGATCCGGGGCGCCACACTTAAGTTCCAGGAAATCTAATTATAATTTTACATAGACTCTATTGAAATTTTTGTCGCCAAAAGTGTCAGGTATGATATATGTTATGCTTTTAGGAAATAAATATGCCACTCATTTTATTACCCTAAGAGAGATTGAAATTTATATAAAGGATTATCTTCAATGTCATCTCATTCCAGATTTCTCATCCCTTAAATCTATCAATAAGCAACACAAAGTGTCATTGAATCAATAATAATAAATTAATCAATAGAATGAACATATAATTACTTCTATTGTTAAGGAGAATATATGATTGGTAATTGTCATCCAAATTATTTTGCTTATCGTTTTATAACAACTTATTGCTCAAATACTTATTATCTTAGTATAAATATGAACATGGCATTAACTTATTACTATTTGTAACAATATATCAACTAGAAACATTAATTTGTTAGAGTATTATTTCATTATCACTAGATATATAAAAATAATCCATATATCGTTTAAAATTATTGTTTTGATTAAATCATTAACTGTTAATCATAACATATTGATGGTATACAAATGAAATTTAAAATAATAAATATATTGAAATAATGATATACAATTAACTTATAACATATGTACATATACTATACCTATAATTATATATGTATACATATATATATATATATATATATATGAATGTGTGAAATATATATAGCTATATATGCATGTAGTTCTCCTGGGTCATCTATTATGTGAAGATTTTAATTGATATATATATGTTAGTCAATGAAACTTTGTTTGATATGTTGGTAAGTGAACATTTCGATATTCAATAGTCAAGTACTAAATAGTGAAAGAGGGTAACCGATTTTTTTTTTTTTTTTTTTATTTGGAGAAACAATTTATACGTTAAAATCTTATATTAATATTAGTAACATTCGAAATAATAATTAACAAGAGAATCTCTAATAAAGTTATTGTACAGTATAAAAAAAAGGTTACTATTCAATAGAATAAATTCCTATAATTTGCATTGCGAATCGAACACATAATCTCATGGTTATGAGACATTTCCTAATCAATTAGATTAGGGTTAATCGATAATTATAAATTTATTTACGATAGGGGTGCAATAGTAATTTTTTAAATCTCAAGACAATTTATAAAGTAGATCAAACTCCCAAAGAAATAATGTTAATTGTTTATATATTATTTAATAAAGGGACAAAATTAATCTTATTTTAAAAATAATGGCAACATAATTTCTGTCTTCACTTTCGTCTCTCCAACGTTATTTCTCCTCCCTCTCCGATTATTTACTTTTTATCATCTCAGCTTTTCTACTTATCATAGAAGTTTCATAAATATATATATATATTATAAATAAAATTATTAGAAAAATCACAGTATAACATAAAAAAGTAATAATACTACTTAAAAAGGGATGAGTTTAGATGAACTTCCTAATACACTTTTTAATATGTTATTATTATTATTATCATAAAAATTAACTATTTTAATAAAATAATATTTCTTCTATTTTCTTCTTTTCCTGCTTTAGTCGAGAAAAAGAAAAACAATTGGTGCTGTTTTTGTTTAATACGACATCGTTTTACAAGAACAGGTGACTAGCCTCTCCAAATTGTCTGCGATCTGAAAGCAAGCAAATCAGTTGCCCGAGTATCAATGGAGGAGAAAAGCAATATTGGAAGTGAGAGAAAGAAGCTAGGGTTCTGGAAATGGGCAATAGCTTCCGTCATATTCAGATTAATTCTGAGTTACTTTTCCAAAAATCTCAACCTTTCCTCTCGTCCCGAAGTCTCCACTCCTCTCACCAGTCTACGCCGCTGTAACCTCTCTCTCTCTCTCTATATATATATATATATACACATCGTTTATATATATGTTTGAGGTTGAAACTAATTTTTCTCTTTATGTTGTTGTGTTGTTTGTTTCGTTGCAGTGGCGGAGGGCTACTGGCTAAAGCAATTATCAATGTCGCCTTATTCAGGTTCGTGAATTCACATTTCTAGTGTTTGATATTTTAATTTTTCCAAGAAACTGTTTTGGTTCGAGATTCTTCATGTATTACTATAATTATGAGTGTGATAAGCAGGTTCAATGTACCATGGATCGCCATTATTGCTTTCGATTCTTGGTCCTCTTACCGTGAAAAAGTAACTTTTCCTGTCCCTGGAAAAACTTACGTTTATGCTCTGTTTGGTCAGCTATGGTATGTGACTATTCATGATTAATGAAATGCATAATGCAGAATTGAAGGACAACCTAGTCATTTGTTGTGCAGGTATTGGCTCTTTATCTCTGTGTAATATCTCTTAGACTCGTTCTCTATTGTGTTCAGTGGCCCATGTTGCATGCTATACTCAATGCACATTGGTGTGATGCGAGGGTGGTTATAATGTGTAATTTAGTTTTCAGGATGCTATGAACATTGCTAACAAATCAAAATAGTCCCATCTGTATTTCTTTTTTCTCATTTGTTGGTGATTAGAGTGTATAAACCGAATGCTTATATGTTGAATAGATTGCACAATTGTTTCTCCATAAAATGTTAGCAAGAGTATCTCACCTCTCGAGTAATCCCACATCCCCTCACATAACTAAGCATATCATCCACCGGACTAGTTAGATGTAATTATGTGATTAAGCAGAGGTAACTGACTATTCTTAGGTATTATGTGCACCTTCTCTGTTTAGCAGTACAATGCGCGAAACGCGAGTTGGTAGTGATCAGGTCAAGCAAAATTTTCTTTTTGCTGATATATTACATCTTTTAGACAGTTACAAAAGGATCAAATATTTATCTAGACTGTATCACTTGATTGAGTGAAGCTTGTAAGAAGAGTTTCTAGAATAAGTCTTACTTTAGCAATGCAAACACATTCATACCATGCTATTCCCACATCTTTGTGGTACATCAATTAACATGTCACAAGTACCCTTCATCCTTCCAGTTACTGACATGCCTCTCAGTCGATTGGTGTGGGTCTCGAAATCTAATCTGCAACCAGCTCTAATGAATGCAGAAACTCTGTCTTCTATTGTTTTTAAGTTGTAGATATGTTATTTCTCAAATCACTATGTCAATTTAATGTTTTGTTATAAATGACATAACCCTTTTGTACAAAATCACTAACACTCTGGAAAATCACGTACATGGACAACAACTCCAAAATGTGTCTGAGCATGTCAATAAATTAAAAAAAAAAAAAAAGAAAGAAAGAAAGAAAGAAAAGAAAAGGAAATATACTGATGGGAAAACACGATTCCAGTATGGGAAGGATGTCTCCAACATGTTGAAACCTGGGAAGGATGGGGCACCAACGGGGAAATGGCATATATTATTATTATTTATTTTTTTTGGTCCTGTATTTTTTCATAAGGTTTAGGAGTTATAAAATATAAGAAAAGATAAGAGGTTCTTAAAAATTAATTAAAGAAAGTGTTACATCATCTAAATTCACTTTCTCTGTTCCCGAAAATTACTTTTTTAAGGTTACCTTCTTTTTTCTGTAATATGATGGTCCACAAATCACATTAACAGATGCCAACACTATAACTGTTATGAATCTGATTATATCAAGTACCTATATGTTTATAAATCCTTCATCAATTACATCCATATGTATGTGTGTTCTACTTTATATTTTTGTATGTGAACTTTTTGTTGTGTCCAATGGTATTTTGTCCAAAAACTGTTGAAAATTGCCATGTCCTACTTCCGTGTCGTGTCTTCTTGTCTACATTCATGTCTGTGCCTTATAGCCTATACCCTTGTATCAAGTTGACACACTTTTTGCCATACTCCCGTGTCCAACGATATTCTATTTTTCACATTAGTATTCATCTCCATATCTTTCTCCAACATGCATATTACATACTGAGGATGCAATTCTTCAGAAACAGTTGGTTAACAATTAAAGTGGCTATGTGTGGATGTTCCTATGTCACTCAGTCAAGAAGTATGAAGAGATAACTAATGGCATCCAAAGACTACTTGGATGTACATTTCAGATTTCACGTATATGCTAAAATGGCGTAAACAATAATTCCTATTCCCATTTGGAGGTCATCCACAAATTGTGTTTGTTGCTTATATATTCTCATCCTTTACTTTGTAGTCTCCTATTTGAATATCATTTACTTGTGTCGAAAATCAACATATTTTTGGATATAGTCTGCTCTCTGTGGTTGCAGATTTTGTCAGTGCAATTCTTATTCGTGCAACTGGATGCAATCTTGTAACAGCACATGGTCACAACTTGAAATCATTAGGCCTTGATAAACTGTTCAAAGACGCAGGTAATCCCAATGAGTCCTTGCTGTTACTGTAATTTATGTTTTTTAGGTACTTTTTGCTATCCTAATTTTGTAATACCTTCAGGAAACTGATGAAGTTACTTTGATTTGTATCTAGAGATTCTGCCATCTGGTGATATTGCTGCTCTTGCGTATTTGTGGAACCCTTTCACAATGATCTCTTGCATTGGTTTTAATACATCACCTATTGAAAACCTGTTCGTCATCTTGTCACTTTATGGAGCATCTGTGGGTATGAAGTGAACTACTTTTCTCTCTGCATACATGATTTCTGCTAATAGAACATGAAAAGCCTTCACGATTCTTCTTTGCCCATTGCTTTAAAACTCTTCAAGTTAAAAGTAGTTCAGATTTTTGTGTTCTAGTTAGATTTCCCATCCTATTTATAATAAATTTCTATAGTTATTACCCCTAAATACTTCCTGTTTGTTGATTCAAATGTTTCTTGACCTCTTAAAACATTGAATAAAGATTTCTTATGCATAAATAAATGTTGAATGTCCTTTTGTCTGTAGTATGTCATTATCTATGCTGTCAGGTAAGGTGTTAGTAAAGAGTCATGAAGTAATTTCCAAAACCATTTGATTGCATGCCTAGTTTTATTTAGGTGCGGTTTTTCAGGTCTCTGAACATGATCTAAGACCAGTGAAGTCTTGTAAGATGAATGAGACTATGAGAGATTAAACAGTGTTACCATACTTGATATGATGTGCAACTAATTTGGTCCTTTGAATATACATAGGACAAATACCATTGGCAGCTTTTGGATGGGTTGTAGCATCGCATTTGTCACTTTATCCCTTGGTTTTAGTTATTCCGGTACGTTTTTATGGAGAATTTTATAATTCGCTTTTTTAAGCACGGATGGGTACTAAAGATTTTTGAATTTTTTTCACTCCAGGTGATCTTTTTGTTAGGTTATGGTCTGGATGCACCCCCAAGAAAATTATTTTTCCAAAGTAACTTACGAGATGGAGAAGGGAGATCGGCTGATAGTGTTGACCTCAAGTCACTGCCCAGTAAATCCATAAAAACAACATCTTTTTCCTGGCGACGAGTCATTCTCTTCTTTTTGTGGTCATCCATATGGATTACCTACTTGTTAATTTTGTGTGCTATCTCTATGAAAGAGCATGGCGGTCTTGGGGAGATGTTTAAGAGGTAAAACACTGTAGTGTTACCTTCAGTTCTTTCTAATTTTTCAGGCCAGTTTCTCTGGAATATAAAAGTTCTCAGACTCTAGTTATAATTTATACCCTGTATGGTATCAAATATGTTGAACTTTTGAAGTTTAAGCACAGAGAATTGTTGATCCCTTCTCTGGACCAATATAGCTATTAGTGTGCAATCCTTATGTAAAGCACCCATTCCCATAGCAGGATGTGTTCACATTCAGGCATTTTCTGATACTTGCTGTTAAATTCTGATATTTTCCTATCCCTCTTAACAAATAACATGAACTAGTTTGAAACTGGGAATTATGTTTTCAAACACATTACTTGCACTTAGATTCTCTCCAATTGAAGGTGGAATTACTACAATGGCTGACTCAACTTGGTCGTATTGATGTTTCTTCTTTCTTCTGCCATCTCAAACTTTTTTTGCTGCATATTTGGTGCTGGGAATTTTCCCCTAGAACATTTTTTTTAATGTATTTCTCACCAAGAATCCCCTCGTCAGGTTCTTGTTATGACTTTGTCTTCTTGGTTATAGAACTCTGGTTGAAAAGGTTTGATAGTAAATGCTATTTTAGGTGCTAATAAAACTCAAAAGAACAAGAAAAAGTTCTCCCTGCATCCCATTTAGAACAGCCTGAAAGATTCTTCTTGATGATTGAAACAATTTACCATTTAATTAAATTCTAATGTCGGAAGATTCTTGGTTGTATCTTGTCATTAACAAATTATTTTTTGGCCATTTATTGGTTTCGAATGAAGGCCTCCAAGTTGTTGTACTTTTTAACTGTTTTTCCTTGATCTGCATTAATTACATTTATGTAATTTTGCAGGACCTATGGATTTATTCTTACTGTTAAAGATTTATCTCCAAACATAGGAGTCCTATGGTAAGTAGCGTGTAACTTTGTTGTTTGGTAGATGTGTATTACATATCATAGATTTTTGTTTATTTTCCTACTTCTATAACACATTTGATTCTCCATTGCAGGTACTTCTTTGCAGAAGTGTTTGATTTTTTCAGGAATTTTTTCCTGATAGTTTTTCATGTGAATATCCTGTTCATGATATTGCCTTTAGCCATACGGCTAAACCATAGGCCCTGCTTTCTGGTCTTTGTTTACTTGGCAATCTCCTCAATGCTAAAATCTTACCCTTCAGTGAGCTTCTCCATCTATCTCTAAATCCTAGAATATGCATGTTTTCAATTTATATGGCTGGGGCTCAATATTATCATCATTTTTCTTTCATGTAGACCTCATTTGCTTAGAACAACATATATTTCTGCCAAATTTTGTCAGAGGAATTGGAATCACTAACCATTCTGTTCCCTCTCGTTTTACGAGAAAAAGAATTAAGCTTGTGAACATGTGATATCCATAATTGTTTTCTATCTAGTATTCCATGTTAAGACAGTTGTGTATTTAACTGAAGTATGTCCAGAAATAGTGGAGAAAATGAACAACATTGAATGCTCACATTTGACAAGAACTTTGTGCTAGTTCCCAAAAGCTTATATCGTGAGGAAGCAGATATTTGGATAAAATTGAGAGTACTTAACTAAATGAGACTCCATTCTTTGAAATATATTATCAATCTTCAGTTGATGTGCCTGAAATACTTAATCTATTCTAAACCAGTTCTAGAACATATCTATGGACTAAGCATTAGAAATTTGTAGCCTCAACTGGTGGCAAGCTTTCACAGATTGCTGCAGTTTAGTTCAATTGGTGCTGCGTGAAAATTATGTTAATGTGGAACAGCTTCTGATTTTAGATTAGTTTGTAGTCAGTTGGATGAGGAAAATTCATGAAAAAAAAGAGTCAGTAGATGAGTGACAGTTGAAGTGAGATTTAATTTTGCTTTTCATGATTGGCTATCTATAGCTGACACCCAGATAATTTTGGTTAATTGATCAGGTTGGGGATTCAGCTTTATACTTGAGTTTACTGGTGCTATTTGTGAATGAGTTGGCAGGTGTGTTGCCTCTTTCTTTCTTTCTCTCCCTTTGTGTGTGTGGGAATGTGTATGCATGTGTCTAGGTATGGTTTTGTTTTGTTAGCTTCCTGATCAAGGTCTGACGTTGGCATGCAGAGATGCAGTTTTCATTCTTCTTGTTTTCTGGATATGTTGGGGTCTCACTTCTAAGCCCTGTAATGCACAATTTATGGATTTGGAGGGTACGTATCTGTATACTGAGATGGATATGCATACCTCATCCTGGGAGTTGAATATCATGCGGGTAGCAGTCTTTAGTATATCTGCTTGTTTGTTAACTTGTTAAACTTTTGCAGGGGACTGGGAATGCGAACTTTTACTTTGCAACTGCAATGGCTTATGCTTGTTTCCAGGTTCTTCTTTTTTGTGTTTATTCTTTGATTATCAACCTGTTTTGATTGTTGCAAATCACATCTGATCTCAACATTGAAAATCTGCATCTTGATCTCAACCCGGAGAGAAGAAATGTGTTTTTATCATCTCTTATCTTCATTCATGATGTGGACAAATCCAGTTCGTGGACAGTGTTGCCGTAATTAAAACTAGCAATCTTATGAATATATTCTGGTTCTGTGTTGGATATTTTGAATTTCATATATTTATACTAAACATATTCATATAACTGGTAGTGGGTGGTCAGTATTTTACTGTTGGTGTTGTTTGGAGTAGCTTTGGTTTCTGACGATGTCTGAGAGAATTTCTAAGGTTTGGCTTTAGGTTTGGAGTGACTTTATGATATTTCAGTTATCGGTAGTGGTGGAATTGCAACTAATGTTGCCGTAGAAAAAGTAATTATTGTTTCTCTTCAATTTAAGGGGGGATTTTGCGATAAGGAATGTTGCAAATTTGCAATAAATAGAATCATCGCAAATGAGCCTCTTAGATTTACGTACCATATTCACATGCGTGCTATCGAAAAATCTGTATTTGGTTCATTCCTTCTTGGATTCTTGCAGATCATTCTGGTGGTTGAGAGTGTGAGTGCTATGCTTAATTATGACAGAAAGATCAGAAAACTATGCAACAGTGCAAAAGTTTGAGATGCCTTTTGCTTCAATATAATGGGCCTTTCGGCAAGTTAGGTAATTGCTTCCATTGAGCTTCCCCCAATGCTTTAAAGATAGTTCACCCGTTAAACTGCTGGAAGTCATTGGCAATCATTACCTGAAAATCCACTTTTATGGGAGTTCAATATAAGTTTATACAGAGAGTCATTCACAAGATGTTTTTGAATTATCCTTCAAATCTGTTGTAGCATAATCCGTAGATGAGGTTGCTCTATGCTGAAAAGCAAACTAAACTGGAGAGTTGGAAGTGTACCGAATGGATTCATAAAAAAAGAAGTGTACCGAATAGGAGACACAGAAACTTTGCTTTGACACGGTGAGTTTTTGTGTAATTCTCATTTTAGATCTCAATTTTTGGCAATTTGATCCTCATTAAGAATCTCTCTCTCTCTCTTTCTAATTTTGCTAATAGCTAGAAGCATAGAAGTTGAGTAACAGCATTTATCATCCGTTACAAATCTGTATGTGGATTCAAACGCATTGCACATGAATGTTAAATGTTTCAGTGGCAATTTGCAAATGATTATAATATTGTTGAACGGTTAAGTGTTCATAAAGCTACGCACACAATCCTTCACTTGTCTAATCTGGGGACGCCATTTGGACTTTTCAGCAGTTGTATCTTATTAAACAAAAGCAAGAAGATTCATCTCCCCAAGTAATATTTATGACTGTACATATGTCATGGATGACAACATCAAAACTCTGCTTGTTCTCCACAAGTTGTCTAATTTTCTTGCAATTTTCAGTATATAAAGTGCAACTTATATCATTGAAAATTAGCAGATGCCCCCTTCTGTACACTAGCATGAACGTGGGACAGCCTTTACTAAGGGATCTCATGTTGGGACAAATCAATTTCTATAATTACTAGCAATATGCGTACGTATGAAATAATCAATATAATTCATGTATGTTAAAGTATGATACAGGTTTGATTTTTGTTTATTTAATAATTAGTGTAGTTAATATTTATTTAGTCTAAGTTAATAGTAAGGGGTATGTAAGGCATAACGTATCAAAACACACAATTGGCTGGTGTTTTATACATAGAAGCACAGATAGGGCCATTTCTCATCTGATTTAACCATAATTAAAGATTACCAACTTGTTAACATGGATCAAATATTTATTCTGTCAAAGTTGAGTACGGTTTTATAAATTTAGTGGCTCTAAATGTGTAGACGTGGCCACAATCTTTACTAGCAGTTTGTTTGAGGATAATCACCTGAATATTTCTTAAGATTCAATCATATTATAAAAAATTTATCCAAAAAAAAAAAAGTCAAATTATAAAATATTGTTTATTTTAATGGACTGTACTAACACTTTCTATCAGTAACGTTTCTACTGCTCTCCTACTCTTAAAAGTTCCCACTTAGAATTTGATACCATAGGCAAAAAAGAAGTTCCCCTCGTTTAATTTTGGAAGACATCCATAAGTACTTTTATTTATTTTTTTTGGAGAGAAATAAAATTTGAATGTAAAGTCATACACGTCGATAGAATTATATTATAATATGATTAAACCTTTGTATTTCATCACGAATATAGTTATCATTGTCAATATTATTTGGGTGAAAAGTGGTCATGCGTCTCTTCCGAGTCCTCTTGATTGCAGGATAGCGTAGTCTGGTTTCTATCTCAAATCAAGGAATGAAAAAACGTGAGCTTTTATGTAGCCTATCTACATTACTACTATTTGAGTCTTCTTTTGAAATAAAAAGTATCATCAATGCATAATAGTCCATATCATCTAACGTAATTAACTTTCTATTCTTAACAAATTAAATTTTGATTAACGACCATAAAAATAACTTAATTTTTTATAACGTATGTAATATAATCAATCAATTAAAAAAAATTAAATGGAAAACAAAATCTACTTTTGTACTCGTCCAATATGAGTAAATACATAGTTAATCAATTAAATAAATTAAAAAGAAGTCGAGATCATTTTCTTGATTTGCATTAATTAAAATAATTAGTATTTAAAATATAAATTAAACGATATTAGAAACATAAGCCAAGTGAAGCAACCAAAAGAATGTATAATAATTTATGAATTCATTAATAGCATAAAAATAAATCGCTAAGTAAATTAAATAGCTCCATAGAATTCATTTCTTTTATTCTACCTATACTTATTAAAAATAAATAAATGCATTTCTTTACTTTTTTCTAATTTCTTTTTTCTTTACAATATAATCGAACTTCAAATGCCATTTACGTAATTATCTCTTTATTCATTTATCTCTAATAAATAACGTGCTTACCAGTAAAATAGTCAACCCCAATATTCCGGGCGACCGGCAAACGCCAGACAATTTGGGAATTTACACCACAGATTTATTATATTACAATTAAATGTCACAAAAATTTAAAAATTCAACGCTTTGACAACCAGAAGTAAAACCAAGACGTGCACCTGATAATATAAAATAAAATTATAAACTAGTAACCCTTTTTGACTATATTACAATATAAAACAAGAAAATAAATATAAAAATAAAAATGAATAAGATAAATTGATTGAGAATGTTCCTGGTGTTAACATCCTGTTTGTTGTTAAGCTATAGCCTATATATAGGGTTGTAGGGCTAACTTGGCATTTGTGTCTTTTTTTACCTAACTAATTGTATTGCAATAAATTACAATGGACAAAGACTGGCTTATTTTATATTGTTATGTTTATTTTTTATAATTTTATTTTATGTTCCGATAATAATTGTATTATTGTGAATGTTAAGATGAGTACACACATATGAAAGTAGATGAAGATGCAGATTATCATTCGGATATGTATTTGGATTTTGGATTTGTGTTTTAATATTTCCCTTTGAAATTTGGGCTTCATTTTATTTGCCTATTTATACCTCATGAATAATCGTAATTCCTTAACTATATGAGTTTTCTCTCAATGTAAATAATGATTCTCTAAATATTAAGTTTGTCATCATAACATTAACCACATTAAAATGTCAATAAGATTAAATCCCAACCATCGAGAAAAGGTAAATTAGTAACGAAAAAAACTACAAAAGATTTGCTTCTCTCAAAAAAAAAAAAAAAAAATACAAACGAGTTTAAATTTGAAATCTTTCTTCCTTCTAAAAATTAAAAAAAAAAGAATAATAATGGATAAAATCAATTAGACTATTGTTAGCCCCTTAAAGCGTCCGGAAGTGCTAGCACAGGAGCGTCAGTGACAACAAGTGCTAGCTTGGTGCATCACCAAGAGAGAAAATCTCAACGAGCGGATGGACTGTGTGCTCCGTATGTCGGATAAGACTGTTAGATGATGAACTAAGAAAGACAAGATCATGTGTCAGCCTGGAGCAACACT
Organism: Handroanthus guayacan; assembly: GCA_014898755.1. NCBI lineage: Eukaryota > Viridiplantae > Streptophyta > Magnoliopsida > Lamiales > Bignoniaceae > Handroanthus > Handroanthus guayacan. The sequence continues at coordinate 146,501 of JACFYI010002285.1, forward strand.
GCTGAAGGGTGGTGGGCAAAATCGGGTTGCGAATAGACGTGGGAATTGTGATGCATGATTGTCAAGTGATAGGAGCGCGAGCTTAGTGTTGTGCGCACGTTGCATCAGGCCGTGAATGCTCGTACTTGATGATGCGTGCACTGGGCAACAGGTACACGGGTTGCACGCCAAGGGCACCGTATGCGGGGAAAAGATGAAGGACAACAACAAGGAAAACTTTAGACACGATGAGTGCAACATCATGTGGACAATTGTCATATTGTGCCTAATAGGTGTGCACTATAGGCAAGAGCCCAACACGCGCAGATTAAGTGACACGCACCCAACTCACGTCAGATGGATGTCCACCAATTAGCAACAATGTGGGACTGCGACTGGACTTAACTAAAGATGGATTGCGGAAGACTCTAAGTGGGACATGAATTGTCCAACATATGGATGAATTAAGAGAATTAATTAGCTTAGGAGTCCTATCATTGGTAAGATTTAATTGTTCCTTATAATTTTGGATTTTTATCTATTATGTACATGTATTCTATTGGATTGAGACTTGTTATCGGTGCCTATATATATATGCCAAGGAACTTATAACGCAAAATGTGGTTCCATTAGAGGGAAAATTTGAGTGTTCTGTGACAACCTTGACTCTTGTATTCGAAATTGAGAAATAAAATATAAGGTTGAGAGATTTGTTTTATAAATTATTGTGCCTAATTCACCATTGTGCTTGTGTGCGCTGCATAGTTCTCTCAAACTCTCAAAACTTAAGTATCTGTTGAGGGAATTGTGCGAAAGTTGATTAGTAGTTAGAACAACTAAATCGCAAAGTAAGCAAGGTTTATGCGAAAATTTTGTCTAAATACAAACCCCTGTGACAACTACTATAGTGAGTTGGGCTTCATTAGGCTTTGCAAGCATTACACAATCAAAGTTAGCCGTTAGTGCACACTTGATGAGCGTAACCACATAATAATTTGAATGGAAATTAGTAAAAATTTGCCTTCACTTTTTTGAAAATGCAATCCACATGGAATAGCAATAAACTGAGCATGACCTTAAAATGAATCAAAGAATATTTTCTTTCTTTGACACATTACACATCTGAATTACATTAAAAAATTCGAAGAACCCATCAACAAAAACAATTTCTAAGAAACAAAAAAATTTGACCATATTAAATGAAGAAAGGAAAAGACGGTTAGAACATGAGGGCCGCCGGGGGCCGGGGGCGGGGGGCGAATAGGATAAAGATAGTGATTTGTGAGTGGTCAAAGTAATCATAGTTTGTCAGTGCATTGTAGCATGCGGTGTGCATACAAAAGTAGTTTCTACCACTCATAAAATTAGTGCATGTTAAGGCTACTATGAAACACACTAAAGTGAGAATGTTTAAGAAGATTATAAATAGGGGTTGATATGTTATTTAAAGATATGAAAACTAAAAGAAATTAAAAAAAAAAGCCCAAGGGAAAAAAGATGGTGAGTTGCGGGTGGTCAAAATTAATCATAGTTAACTTATTGAAAATGTTTGCAAAAACTTTTTACTTTTTAAAGAAGTGAAAAGTTATAAACTAAGTTTTTTGAACATAAATGTTGTGGATTAAGTTCAAGTCGTTAAAGCAGTAAAAACTGGGAATGTGTGAAAATAGTATTCAAAAGTAGTAAAAAAACAAAAGTTGGAATGTTTGGGAAAAAATAATTGAATTATAAAAATTACTAATGTCGAGAAAAAGCTAGTAGAAGCGGGGGAGGAGATTCTTTTGTCTTAAACTACTTTTTGCTTAACTTTAGTGGTTTTAAAAGCAAAACTCCCATCCCAACTACTCCAATTTTGTTGGTTTTAAGCTAAAAGATGATAATATCGCATCCTCCTTTTCATAGGTGAGGTGCAATTTTGAATCCTACTAGTAGTATGTGAATCTTTGTCTATTAATAGTAGTATTTTATCTACCACATGGTAGTTTATAAAATTTGTCTTGCGTTTTGTTATTGTATTTGATCCTTAACATATACTCATATAATCATATTGATGTAATGATTAAATGTAATTGCTTATCTCTTAAAAAAAAAATACAGTATAAATAAGTAGCTTACGTAAAAACATAATAAATAAGATCTGGTGCTTTATTAATAATTTACTAAAATCTATAAATAAAATTTGAAAGTCGGCATAACAAAGCCAAAATCTGGAGACTGAAATACTCTATCCACTACATTTTCTATTTTATGTTACATGTGAACGGATTAATCAATCGAATTCGATGTTGAACCGGAAGTAAGAGTCTTTGTCTCAACTTCTAATGAAATTAATGCGTTTCTTTAGGGAAAACGGGAAGAAAATGACAAAAATGAAGAATTAACTTGACATTAATTCATAAATATTATATATATATATATATATTTAAAGGGACGATTACCTCAACAACCCTTGAGATTTGGTGTAATTATCAAAATACTCATGAGGTATGAATAATTACCACTACACCCCATGAGGTTTAGATAATCACTGTTACAGTTCTCAAAAATCTTAAACCTTACAAGTAAACCCTCTGAATAATGGAGCGTAATTTTAATTATGTGTTCGCTGAAGGATGTAAAAGTAATTATGCATGTGTTCAGAAGGATATAATTGTAATTATAGATTAGTTGAGTTGTACAGTAGGAAGTACAATAGTAATTATTCAAATCGAGGGGATATTATGATAATTATGATAAACTTCGGAGGGTGCAGAGGTAATTATTCCAAGGGTAAAATATAAACTATTCAAATTCAAAGTACGAATCCATTGAGACATTGAATCTTGTTAAAGAGACAGTCAACTAAACCATATCAAGTACATATGGGCATTTATAATTTAGATTAAACTATACTTATAAAACAATAATTAACTCCCAAATTGTCTCGTCTTTTCTAAATACAGCGTCGTTTAAAGGCTATCAATATGTTGTAAAAAGTGTAAATATATATATATATATATATATGGAAACACTAGAGAAACACCTATGAAGAATAAATAAAAGAATAATGGAACATACAGAGAAATCTCCCTAACGTTGATTATTGGTGAAAATTTTGGTTGAAACCTGCTGTTTTATATATTCCCTTGGAGATTTTTCATTTTTTCTTCTTAAGTGAAATGATTGATTATATTGTTATGTTAATTAGTAAAGGCAATAAATATGTTACAATGAAGACATATTAATGTAAAATTAAATGAATATCCCATACATAAGATGAATCTCATTTTTCATGTGTTTTAGGATCTACACCTTCCCTAGAAAATTGGAAATTAGGGATTCATTAATTTAAATATTTTGGTTAATTGCATCTTCTACTCCTTGATGCGCCTAATTGGCAAATATCCATCTGTGGAAAAAAGAAAAAAAAAATTAATTGATTGCATTCTTATATTTTTGAAAAAATGGCAATTGGCCACTAAATTGGGGAGAAGCTTTCAAGTAATATAACAATTTAGCTATCAAAATGTCATTTTTACCTTTTTTTTCTTAAGTCATTTTCATTCTCAAGAATCAAGATTCTTAAGTTAAGCAATGATCTTAGGACAAATGAATGGTTTCAATTAAAATGTTTAGGCAGAAATTCCCAAACTCTAAGCTTACGATGATTCAAACAAAGTGAGAGGAATTAAAAAATGGATTGTTTGGCAAATGCACATGAATTTATTTCATGTGGTTTCAATTTTGTCCGAATTCATTGGTTAATTGCAACTGTTTTGAAAACATAAGATGCCAAAAGCTAGATTTTTTTTTTTATTACGTAATACAGAAAGATATTTGTCAATTAAACATATTACAAGAATAGTAAATTTTACCCCCAATATTTTGCCCTGATTTTTGGATAAAGGGCAGCGGATTTTTTGACAAGAAAAAAAGAGCTCATAAATTGCTGCATCTTTTGCCTATTGACCAGGAATGTTGTCGTAGTTTTTTCATTGGTCCATCTGCACAGACAAAAGTGACTTTTAACGTACCGAATTCTCTTGTGATCCTTTGAATTAATTGTATAAAATCTTGTTTCTCTTAATATTCTTCATGTCTCAAGGAAATGTTTTTGAATTATTTTAACGATCATAAAGTATATCAGCAAATATATATATATATACACACACTACATATAAAGCATGAAATCCCTAGTACTTATTTTGATATGTATTTTAGTAAGTTGGCATACAGGGTAGTTTTTAAAAATAATGTAAAATAGGTTTCTTTTCTTACTTTTTTTAGTATCTATTTTTTCTTTTATTTTTCTCCCATTATCATTTTTTTTCCGACTTTATTCTCTCCTAATTTATTTTTAATTATGTTCTTCTATATAACAAATTCAATCAAAAATATATAAAAAATAAGAAAAAAATTGAAACGATATAATATAAATAAATATTTTTAATTTTATCCAATAGAAAATTTAAACACACACATCGAGTGTACTATAGTAACTGCTATATATGGAAGGTGCTAGAGGTCGGCGCTCTTTAGAAATTCATAGCAGTAGAGCTATGCTAGGCGGCTATAGCACACTATTTGTATTTTTTTGTTACTATGTCCGTTATGTATGAGGAATGATTGATGAAAAATATATTCATATGCTTGATTAAGATTGAATTCTCAAATAAGTATTATATATACTTACGTTATTATTTTCATGATATATAGTACATCTTATTATTATATACATACTATGTTAAAATTATTATTTGAGATAGGCTGTGTTTCATTGGTCAAAATCTACCAAACCTTATTTTGGTAAAAAATGGCTACTATCTTGACTTGAGTTAAAAATCTTATCTCCTAAATTTTGTTGTCCATCATCTTGTGTATGCTCTTGGAATGGTATTGTCTCCTTTCACAATCTATCAGTGAGTTGTTTTTGTGATGGCAGACATTGCCAACTTGACTATTGTACTTTGTTGATTTAATTAATGGATGTACTTATCAATATAAAAAAAAAAATGGAAACATTTTGTACTAAATTTGATTAATAAATTTTTTATCTTACCAACTATAATATTAGTTATTAATTAAGTCGAATAAATTAATATGTGAAAATGTCTTCTCCAAGTTAAAATTTAAAAAACCAAATCTCAACTTCAAAATCACCTAAAAATATCCGAAGTTATCTTAAATTTGCAAAAGCAAGTAGATGGAGTAAGAGAAAATCAAGGCAGATCATGAAATTCTTGAATCCTTTGGAAAAAGCAAAAGATTCCCATATAGAAATACTAATAATTATACACGAAAATCTACAAATAATTGGACCATACCCCCCTCGATACGTCTAGCAATAGGTCTTAAGAGTCTTGAACTCGAATACTATCATAGAACATTTGATTTTTTTTTTTAACTTTTGCCACTTCTTATTTGATAAAAGACACTTAGATGATAATAAATAGGGACATCGTGCAATGCGTGCAATATTTGTTATTTGTGTATCACATAATTTCACATGTATGAGTCTAATATATGTATATGTATATACATATATACACGTGAAATTTCTCTAACATGTATGTAAGTGTTTATTTTAAAGGCATTTACAGGTAGGTCCAGACAAATGGATCTGTGCATCATACCATCTCGACAAGTGGGACATCTTGGCTCTTCAACAAGAAATGGAAAACAACCTTTCAATTCCTCAAACAAAGTATTAATAATGGGATAATTAACTCAAAACTGCATAAGATTTGGTTTAATTACAATAATATTTCCTAGTATTTGAGAAATTATTATTATTATTTTTGAGGGGTGGTGTTTCAGAAATTATATTGACACCACCATTAAAAAACTTATCAGAGCATAGCTGTATTTCGACAAATTACAATAGCACCCCCTAATGTAGGGATGTTATCTTAATCTTTTAGATCACAATTATCATTCCATTAAGTTTTCTTTAGCTAAACAAACGGCATGAGATATTATTATAATTTTCCAAACTAGAAAAATATTATTGTAATTATGCCAAACCTGAGGGCTTGTTGATCAGGTAATTATCCCTATTAATCATACGGATCCTCTTGATCCAGAGAATTTTGACTTAAAACACACTTTTCATACGCTTTCTGCAGAATTATTCTTTATACTTGGAAGCCCCAGTATATGAAACTGATTGAGCTGTCATTATTCTGCATAAACTTTCCAAGCTGAGGCCTTGCAGTTAAGCAATCCATATCATCTCCTTTCAAGCAATCCACATTCAATAATACTACTTTGTGATATTGTTATTTATAGAAGCAACTTTTCAGCATTGAAAACCTAAAACAAAATCACCGAAAGGAAATAAAATAAAATGCAGGCTGCGGGACAACACAAGGTCTCATTAAGCACTACTGTTACCGTGTCCACTTTATAATAAACAAGAACAAAAAATGGACAAAAAATAAAAAATAAAAAAATAAATAAAATAAAAAAATACAATAATAATAAGGGAAATTTAAACAGGATAACTCTTGCAAACTCTTTACAATTCAAATTCTGATGTGTCCTTATAGTCAAAGGTCCAAAGTGCACACGAGTATTGAGGTAGTGCAATAAAAATACCAGACAAGAGGTGTCTTGATCAGTGTGTGCATGCCTTAAAGAATTGACTAAAAGTAAATCTTGATCATGTATTATGGTAAAAATAATGTGTAAATAACTATATAAGTAAACATGTTTTAACTGCTAATAATGGATGGTCAAACACAATTAAACACAGTAACCTACCTATAATCAGTCGTTAAATGAGTTTAAGCCCGTGGCTCAAAGGGCAGGAGGGGTGGTGCTCTATGTGTTGAATGGTGATAAACTCCCAACTAGCTTGGCTTACCTACAATGGCATGTTAGAAAAAGTTAAGAAAAATGTACAATTGCAGATACAGTAGTTGCATGGAAATCTAGCCAGAAACAATTTAATACCAAATGCTGATGCAAAATAAGATTCATAATCAGATACGAGATAATGTACAGCTATAGAAGATCTAGGATGAGATCTAATCCTCATAAAACAATGGATAGAAAGAGTCAGGGAGAAGGAACTATGTTATGTTCAACACCCCTTAGATGACAAAAGTATTTAGCACAGATATAGGGAATATTTGCGAGTAAGCTGATATTCTTCAGATCCTATATTTTATGTTTCATATATGGTTATGTTATAAAGATTTTAGTTAGACCAATACTTTGTTAAATCTAGTGAAAAAGCCTATCTCATCTTGTCTAAATCTACTCATGTAAGAAAATATAGAAAATAGTTCTGATGTCTCCTCAAAAATGAAATGTGCGTGTGTGTGTGAGAGAGAGAGAAGGAGAGGAAGTATCCTGTAAGTTTCATTGTCATGCTAGGCTTTCGAAAAGAATTTTATACTTGACGAGTACAGCATTTTAGAGCAACCAACTTCAGAATACAAAGTAAGCCAACTAAAAAATTGTTATTTCTAGCCAGTTGAAGATTCTTCGCTGTCTATTTAAGTAGTTCTGCCCGTGGACATCAGATACATACCAGCAATTTCTTTTCAGCATTGTCTCCTCCTTCTCCCTATCCTGTATCAACCCTCTTGTTCTAGCAAGAACAGGTCTATAGAGTTTCCTTCTCCTGGAAATTCATTTCACTATAACAATTCTCTTCAGAAATATAGTGTACATTTTGTCTCTTGAGGTTTCACCAACCATGTTTCCTATCGTTTTCTATGTTGGAGCTTTGCTGGTTATCCTCATTACAAACTGGCTCTACAAATGGTGGAATCCCAGGTGCAATGGAGTCCTGCCACCAGGTTCTATGGGCTGGCCAATCCTTGGCGAGACTCTTCAGTTCTTTGCTCCCACCACTACTTCTGATATTCCTCCTTTTGTAAAGGAGAGGATGCAAAGGTAATCTTAACATTCATCCTAAGATGTTCAAAAAATAATGCCAATGCGGTCAGTACATCAAAATCATTACCTTTTTCTTCCCATTCATCCGATCACTTTGGCAATTTTACTTTTCAGATATGGACCTATTTTCAAGACTAGTCTAGTGGGACGACCCGTAATAGTATCCACGGATGCAGCTCTTAACTATTTCATCTTTCAACAAGAGGGACAGTTATTCCAAAGCTGGTATCCAGATACCTTCACTGAAATATTTGGGAGGCAAAACGTAGGTTCTTTGCATGGCTTCATGTATAAGTACCTTAAGAACATGGTGCTAAATCTATTTGGTCCGGAAAGCCTTAAAAAGATGCTTCCAGAGGTTGAACAGGCAGCAAATAGGAACTTAAAAAGTTGGTCCAGCCAGCCTACTGTCAATATGAAGGAAGCAACGGCAAAGGTAATCAGGAAACATCTTATTCTCCTCGTTAACTTCTCCAATGCATTTCTCTGTTAACCGACTAATTTATTTTTGTTCATGTTTCTTCCACAGATGATATTTGACCTCACTGCAAAAAAGCTAATCAGCTATGATTCAGAAAAATCCTCTGAAAATCTAAGGGAAAACTTTGCAGCTTTCATACGGGGGCTAATCTCCTTTCCATTGAACATTCCTGGAACGGCCTACAGCAAATGCTTAAAGGTATGTCAAAATGTCTCTATGCTACCTTAATAGTGCAAATAACATAATGATTGCTCATTGGCACCATGCTTTATAAGGAAACTACAGGTAGCTAACTCATTATTTTGATGATTAGGGAAGAAAGAGGGCAATGAACATGCTTAGAAACTTGCTACAAGAAAGACGAGAAAGGCCAAGAAAAATCCAAACTGATTTCTTTGATTATGTATTGGAGGAACTAGGACGAGAGGGTACATTACTCACTGAGGCAATTGCTCTGGATTTGATGTTTGTGTTACTCTTTGCCAGCTTTGAGACAACCTCCCTGGCACTCACTTTAGCAATGAAATTTCTTGTGGAGCATCCACTGGTGTTAAAAGAATTGACGGTGAGTGAAAATAAATTACCTTCAGCCATACAAGCTGACATCAAATTTGGTGTTTTATTTGAGTTAACAAGCCCTAAATATGTCACAGAAAGAACATGAGGAAATTATTAAAAGAAGGGAAAATCCAGATTCTGGATTAACATGGCATGAGTACAAATCAATGAAATTCACATTTCAGGTTAACTTATCAATATCATCTCTTCCCTTAAAACACTTTATATTATTATGAAAAATGTTGCATTTTCTAACAGAAACAGGATCGAATTGCAGTTTATCAATGAAACAGTCAGACTGGCAAACATAGTTCCTGGAATTTTCAGAAAAGCATTGAGAGAAACCAAATTTAAAGGTTAGGATTCAAACAACACCTTAGGTTTTTTTTTTTTTTTTTGGTTTGGAAAAGAAGGACCCTCCAGAGTAATTCATATGCCATAACTTATTACTATCCTTGGTGGTGCAGAATATACCATTCCAGCTGGTTGGGCGGTTATGGTTTGCCCTCCAGCTGTGCACTTAAACCCCACCAGATATAGCAATCCCCTTGACTTCAATCCATGGAGATGGGAGGCTAGTACTTCTACATTATCACAAACTGTATTTATACTTTTTTCAATCCAGCTCACAATCATGGAATATTGATGCTTACAGGGAATAGACACAAACGGTGCATCAAGAAACTTCATGGCATTTGGAGGTGGTATGAGATTCTGTGTTGGAACAGATTTCACTAAGGTGCAGATGGCTGTCTTTCTCCACAGCTTGGTAACCAAGTACAAGTAAGAACAAAGAATTCAGTAAATTTTCTCATGTTATGGATGAAGAGCATAAAAAAGGCTAACCTCTTTGCATCTGCAGGTGGAAAGCAATCAAAGGAGGAAACATTCTTCGAACTCCCGGTTTACAATTTCCTAATGGGTATCACGTTTGTATCTCTGAAAAAGAGAAATAGAATCAGATGATCAGACAAAGAGGATACACAGGCAAGTGATTGGTATGGCTAAAACACTAATAAGTGGGCTCAGCCTCGCACATGCAGCACTGATATCCTGAGGCTGCCCAAGAACTTTGAGAATCCAGGAAGTCAATTGCATTAGGGACATAGTGATTGTCTCTTTCCTCCATAAATTTTGATCAGAATGTGACAAAATTTTGGTTCTTTAATACATGTCGACGCACAAAAGTCAAATAGGCCTAGGGAAATGGGGAAGTGAAAGGAAAAAAGAAAAAATAATAACTCAGAATACAAATACATCTAGTAGCTTGTAAGAATCAGCTATTTTATTAATATATATAAGTTTTCAGTATTACTCTTTCTGCTACCAACATTCCATCACCAGAATATTAATTTACATCTTGAACGTTCTACTCTGAATTTTTGGCCCTTCCAGTGTGGTCTGGGCGGAAGTGGGGTGTAGTGTGATACTATGAAGAAGACGGGCCAGCCAGAGTAACTGCAACAAATAGGAGTTTCAAACTCTAAGATCAAGCAGTGTTCTTCAATCCGCTATTCTCTCCGTTTCTTATTCTCTATACCATGTCTATCATCCAAGATGACATTTTTATTCTTTAAATATTCATCTTGGTTCACCCAACTGTCCCCTATACCTGCCAGGGGTTTTCTTTCTTTTCTTCTTCTATGATCTCTTTCTCTGTCATCGTCCCCTCTACTCAAGTGAACCTGTCCTGATATGACTGA
>JACFYI010002285.1:185625-200151 GCA_014898755.1 Handroanthus guayacan
AGTTAATAACTCAAGAAATAAGAAGCCGAAAGGAGAAGGACAAAATTTATTTTGCGAAAGATAATAGGATACGTACAAAGAAAGTTTGCATTTCCATTTAAACAATTATTCGATTTTTAATTAAGATTTTTTTACAAATCTTTTCTTTATTTATCTTGCAATAGAAAATATATATACATTAGCATATGCCCCCGTGCTATGCACGACATGATCAAATAATTCAATTTTATACTAAAAATTTTATAGATATAATAAATTTGAATGCTCACAATATATTAGTAATCATCGTTTCAGTCGTCAGGAGGTGAAATTTGATTTACTTACATAAATTATTTTCATTACACTAATACACTATGTAACTATTTTCAAACTTATGTTTAATTATTTTAAAAATATTGAACAAAATGAATCATAAATTTTTAAAATTACTTTAGACTAAAAATATTACGATGATTTACAAAATATAGAATAAAAGAAATTTCACATACGTGGCCTAAAAGTTTTTTTTTAATTTTTTATATATAAGCAAAATCAAATAAGATTACCAAAGGAAAAATAAAAAATAAAAAATCATGATATATATCTATATGTATATATAAAGTAGTTATAAAGTTAATATTATTTTTAAAACATGAAAAAATGTGAGGGCCGTTGGTTTAATAATTACTTAGTTATAAAGTAACTAAAGAAAATAGTTGAGATTAAAATCCAAAAGTAAGAAAGATTGATAAAGTATTTATAAAGTCAAATTGATTTTATGAAAAATGAACTATTACATAATAATAAGAGAAAATCAGAATGCAAGCATTAAAAATAAGGAAACAAATTATTAAACTTACTCCTAGAATCCTACATATATATAATTGGATAAAAATGTTCTTATCTCTAAATTATAATAAAAGTGATGATGATGATGATGACAATGACGACGATGGCGATGGCGATGACAATAATAATAATAATAATAATAATAATAATAATAATAATAATAATAATAATAAAGAAAGGTACAATAAACATTAAGTACTTAATTTTCAAACTGAAATTAAAACTTAGAGGAATAAAATGAATCTCAATATATACTTGAAAAATCAAATTATGTCCATTGTTATGAGATTATGGGAGTATTCGAAATACATATAATCTATCTCACAACATTTGAAATACTTCAAAAAAAAGTTAGAGAACATATATGTAGTAACAATATATGAAATGTTTTTCGTATTAAAAAAAAAAAAAAATCTGAAGGGTGTGTTTGATAGAGAATGTTAAAGAATGTGGTGAAATTCCAAAATGAAGGCCCATTATTAATTAGGGAATGTATAGCATTTTAATGGCTTGTTTGATAAGACAAATTGAGGATGTGTCATTAACATACCGTAGTAGTTATCTTTTGTTTGGTAGATCATATTAAGGAATGTATTTTGGCATTTTACTATATTACCCCTTTTAATATTACTTGTGGTAATTAGTGTGATTAAATAATTTTTTTTTAAATTGATAGATAGGCAACTAAACTGAAATAAATAAATAAAACAAAATAAACAAGTAAATTAAAAAATAAGAAATAACTATAAAATAATAATAATAATAATAATAATAATAATAATAAAAGATTAATTACAATAATAATAAAAAAAGACTAATTATAATAATAATATTAATTATAATTGAGTAGTAGTAATATACTAATAATAAAAGATTAATAATAATAATAATAATAATAATAATAATAATAATAATAATAATAATAATAATAATAATAATAATAATAATAAAAGTAATTGTGAGAGAGTTCACATGAGCATAAAAGTAATTTCTTCACCAACATTCCTTACATTCCAATTTTGGTGATTCAATCTCACCCCGCAAGGTGAGATTAATAATAGTGGCTAGTAGCATAAATAGTGCAGGCTTTGCACATTCACTGGGCCAGTTCACTTCTTTAATATTTCCTATCAAACAATAGATTGTAGTATTTTACATACTATAATCCACCCTAATATGTGCTATCAAACACACCTGAAATGTTTTCAAAATAATTCAAACTATACATATAGTGTGCATATATACAAACTAAAATTAAATGATGTATTTTTTAAATCATGAATAATTATAAAGAAAATAAACTATAGAAATATTAACATGAAAGACAATATTATCCTGTCATATAAAGTAGTAAAATTTTAGAAGTAAAATTAAACAAATGGATGATAAGTTAAAGAAGAAAATGATGCAAAAATATGAAAGATATAAAAAATCTAAATAAAAATAAAAAGTAAACAATAGTCTTTGTAGTAGTCAAAAATAGAAAAATAGTTGCTAAAAAAATATAAAATAAAATAAAATATAAAATCTAAACATGAATAATAGAATCAAACAAACAAATAATGACTAAAACGCAAAAGGACAAAGAAATAGTTGAAAATTAGAGATTATTCTTAAAATAGAAAACAAAAAAATAATGTAATATTATAAATCTAAAAAATGCATCAAAGACATGGCATTTGATTGTAGGGTTGTCACACCTTTAGGGATTGGATCACAGCATGTACATTGAAATTAGGTCTCATTTGCCACAATATATCTCATGTCAATCTTAAAGGAGAGAAGAGAAAGTAATCAAGCAAATATATATATATATATATATATTTACATACTATAAGGCTAGAAGAATAAGAAACCGTTGGTTTTCAAAAAAATGTCTCTTTTTTTCATATATATATATAGAAACAAACTATATTTTATCAAGGAAACATGCAACAAAATTAGTATTAAATCATGTTAGAGACATTGAGATTTGATTTTTTTTTTTCTTTTAACTTCCAAATTTTAAGCTTATAAAAAATTAAAACAGTTTGACTCTTACTAAAATAAATGGTTCTAGCCATTGTTTGCAGAGCATTCGAGCCATGGATGAAAGAGATAACTCGAAAGTTCCCTATGATATCATAACAAATATTCTCATTCAGCTGCCCATCAAGTCTCTTATTTTTGAGGTCATATGTACAGACGTTAATTTATCCAATTTATCCGGTCCATAAACCTCCTAAGAATTTATTGAATTATTTCAACTGGACGAAGTATTAGCTATCTATCCTTATAGCGCAGGGATCTATTTCCACAACATATGTATGTAAAAGTATAAGAACATATATCAATCATTATTATAAATATATCTCGTCTAAATAACATCATACGTGCATAATGAACACTTTACATCTTATGTAAAAACTCCCATCAAGCACAATGAACACACAAGATCCTAATAAGAGAAGTTTTCGTACCTCCTGGGAACCAATCCAAGTTTGCATCCATCACTTTCAGTGTCTTAAAATCCAGCATTTTGGCCTTCGTGGAAACTCCTAACCAGGTTTGAATGAGCTGAGATACATTTTTACGCTTTAGTAGTCCCCGATTTGTGCGGTGAATATAATTTTTAATATAATTTTTTTACTTTTTTTTATTTAAGATAAATAGTCTCATGTCTATTAAATATATAGTCACTATTAATGTGAAAGTCCTTATGATTTCACTTATTTTGCGACACAAAGAAAGGTAGTATTTTTTTTTTCACCTTTCTATTTTTCATTTCTTTTTTTTTTTTAATGGAAAGGAGAAGGCACAAGGGATGGCTTTGTTTTAAGCGAATTCTATTATTGAGTTTTAGTTACATGACTTTGTTTGAACTACTCTTTGTTTTCGTATTGGGTTGCTCAACCCAATATCTTCATCCCGTTGACTCTATAATTGAAGTTTTGACGTTTTGTACCTTCTACCAAGAGAGTATGAAAAGTACGAATATCAGAAAGCGGTCAAGAATTGTTACAAGCATCTTCAAGAAAATGATGCTAAGGAAATTTCTTCTATTTAAAAATTTTATGTTATATTGCTAATATATTCAAGGCTTAAAAATGAATTTATTGTTTAGTTTTGTATAGTTATTAATGCTGTGAGATTATGTATTGAATTAAAATAGTTTAGCTTTTGAAATTATAACGTGACGTTACGTTTTTGAAGTGAGTTTCTCTACTTTTATGATCAAATCATTGCACTTTCATTTAATCTGAATAGTAATGAATTAACATATGATCCATGAAAAAAAATTATGATTTACTATAAAACTAATATTTATTGTAACAAGATATTCTAATACAACATTTTAAGAATCAAGAAATTCAAATTCATGTGACAATTTTATATATTGCCACAAATATTAACGCTTTATATTCAAACGAACGGGCACAACACCGCGCTTTGCGCGGTGCACACCTCTCTAGTATATATATAAGGGGATTCTAGTGGCATTTTCTTTCTCCGTCCCATGCAAGGTGCTATATTTTTTATTATTTTAATATATTTCAGTTATTCCATATTATATATTTGGACTTATTGCACTTTGCCCTAAAAAAAATTCGATTTTTCCACTTTATCAGCCATAATTTGTGTAATGTAGTCGCCTTCTGAAACCAAATTAAGTATAGCACTTTGCCCCCAATGTCAATTTTTCGATTATTTGTTTGCTGAAATTTGATCACATGCATTTCACTTGCGTTTTTATCCTTTTTTTTTTTTTGCACTTTGCCCTCTAAGAAATTTTGAGAAGAGCACTTTATATCCTAAATTTTTTTAATTAAGTTGTGCCCCTCAATATCAAAATAAGTAGTTCATGTCGTTCCATGGTCAACTCTTAAGTGTTTTTCATGAAAATAGGTCACGTGCAGTGGATGTCCCACCTAGAAAAGGCTAAAATGTCTTTTTCTTTTTTTTCTTTTTTTTTTTTATCCCCAATCCCACTAGCCTAAATAGACTTCCCACTGCACTGGCAAATACTTCCCGTCGATACTTTGTTGTACGTAAAATCAATCAAAACATATAAATAACATAAAGCATTAATTACAATTTCAGCTATCATTCCCTCAGAGCCAACGTGGCACTACTTGCATTCCTCTTAAATCTCACTAGCAATAGAATTTTCTCTATCTTCATGTTTTGACAATTGCAATGCCTTAGGAGACTTACTCCCCTTGGCCTGATAGTGTCGAGAAACATTTATGTTTTTTCACTCTTCCATTTCAGAATTGGCTTCCTTAAATTTATGGATCTCTATGGAAAAATTATATTTTTAGTTATGTAACTAAATAACTTTTTGCTTCTGATCTTGTATGTATTGACTCTATGATTTTAGTCCTATAAGTAATATTAATTTACAATTCATGCCCCTTGTTTATAGTTTTAGTCATACTCATAGGACTAAAATTGTAAATTTTATTACTACATACAAGACTAAAATTATTAAAATTGGGCATAAATTTCAAATTACTAACACTTACAAAACTAAAATTGTAGAGCCAATACATACAGGACCAAAAGTTAAAAAAAGAAAAAAAAGGATAGTTACAGGACCAAAAATGTAATTTTTCCTAGCTTTATTTTCAACTCATCCATGCATCTGTTTAGCCTTTGGTTCGGTAAAATTTGTGTATTTTATCATAGATGGTACATACGTTAAAAGTAGATGAGAAATTGTGGCAGTAGTTAATCAACAACGACCAATTGTGGATGTTTCGAGACAGAAATGGAGAAAAAGTAAGCAAGAGGACATTTGATATTCTAGGGTTTGTGGGATTAAATGAAAATTCATATTGTAACCCTTTATAAACGGGGCGTGACCTACTTTTGGCAAATAAACGCTCAAAAAATTGACCATGAAGCAAGGTGAACTACTTATTTTGGCATTGAGGGGGTACAACTTAATAACAAAAATTTTAGGGGGTAAAGTGCACTTTCCAAAATTTCTTAGGGGCCAAAGTGCAAAAAAAAAGAATAAAAACGCACATGCAATGCACGTGATCAAACTCCGGCGAGAAAATGATCGAAAAGTTGACTTTAGAGGCAAAATGCTATACTTAATCTGATTTCATGGGGCACAACTATATTACATAAATTATGGGGAGTAAAGTGTGAAAATCAAATTTTTTCGAGGGACAAAGTACAATAATTCCTTTATATTTTTTGTATTCATATATAATTAATTTCAATTTTTAAAAAATTATTTAAAAACAAAACAAACATTGTTTTGTTAAGCAGCATATCAGAAGGGACATGTTTGAAAGAAAAAAAATAACACTAATAAATTTATGAATTGTAACACAAATGCTTTGAGTGTGGGAGACATTGAGATTAAGTGTTTTTGTATCACAGAAAAATTAGTGGCATGAAACCATATTTATACAAATAAATTCTACTGGTTAATTCTTAGCTTTTGCTTACTACAAAATTATGCAATGACCATGTCTGAAAATTTTTAATGAGCCATAAGAAAATATAAAAGTATCTTAATGTAAAATTTACACTTAAATACATGATATATGTGTGTGTATAATATAAAGAAAATAACACTTACATATAAATAAGTACATAAATCAATATAATTTTTTAAATTCATTATATTAATTTAAATAAATTGTGAATTTAAAAAAATTGTGTAAAACTATAGAAAAAATTAAAAGGCATGTTTCTGGACTTTCTATACTTCTCCATCAGCCTTTCTTTTTCTCTTGTTAAGTCTGTTTAAATTAAGAGTTTTCAGACATGGAAAAGGTCAGTGCCTGTGGCTACGGTCTCCCTTTCGACACATTAAAGTGGCTTCGCTTTGGGTTCATACCAGACCCTACAACCTAGGCCCGGAGGTGTGAGATTGAGGTGTGGCTGTAATAATTCTACTGGATCATAGTTTTGCCTGGGTTCGTGAGATCATATCTATTTATTGACTAAAGAAAGGGGGTTGCCTTTTGTAAAGTATAAATTTCTAACTCAAAGCAGTTTAAAATTTTTTATATAAACCCCTACCCTCTTCGTTTTTGAAATTTTAGTGCATTTCAACATAAAATTACAAAATTTTCAATATTTATAATATGAGTGGGTCAAATTCTAAGCAAAATTCTTCAAACAATGAGGTAAAAATTTTGTTTTTGAAGCAAATACACAAAAATAGAGGAAGCAAATTTTTTTTTTCCTTTTCAATGACGCCTTCCATGGCGAGCAGAATGGGTCTTTTTCGCCTCCGAGAGGCGAGACACTCTGAGGAATTCCGCCTTTGGGAGGCGAAAGACTTCAAGTAATGGCATCTGTGGGAGGAGCAAGGCTTCCAACTATTGCGCCTATAGGAAGCACAATCTTTTTTTTAAAAAAAAATATGTCATGCACAGTACAGGCGTGGCATGGTCCAGAATGGCACCTGTCATAGGTGCAATCCCTTTTTTTTCTGCTTTGTTTTTTTACTTTCATTTTTTTAAAATATCTTCACAAGTTCATATTGCAATTTGCAGAACCTAGAAATGTTTAAAAAAATGGATTACAGCGCTTATTTCGTAACAAATCAAATAGTTAAAAGTAAAAAAGAATTGCAAGAATGGACAAAGTCTACTGCATGAGAGCATAATATGTTTTTAATAGTACAGTCATCACGTAGACGAAATATATATATATATCGTGCGAGAGATATGGCAAAGGAAGAATAATGCGAACAAATATAGATTTGGAGAGCCAAAAGTTCACAGGGACGAAAAAATGTAGATATCCTTTTATGTTGGTAGGACAAATGGAACGTGAGGATGAATGGCGAATATCAGTATGAAATGGAAAGTATAACCACTTTCCAGCGAGGTATCAGCATGGGCACTCAATGGTGAGTAGATTAACCCAGGATCAGTATGAAATTATAAAAACATTGGATAACAGTCACCTGAAGCCAAAAGAAATTCTAGATCACCTTACGCGTGAGGATCCTATGATCTAAACTTTTATAAAGCATATATATAATGCTAGAAATGAAATGAAGGTAGAAGCTCTAGGTGGGCGTATAGTTAATCAGCATCTCATGCACTGTATTGCTGAGAATGAATACTTACAGTGGCATCATGTCGATCCGACAACCAACAAAATTATTGATTTATGTTTGCCCACCCATGGTCCATTAAGCTGCTAGGGGTGTTCGCATATGTATTGCTGATCGATTTGAACAGATAAAAAAAAGGAGTTTGACACATTGCGCCCGTGATGGTGGCGGAGCAGAGTGACTTGCGCTTGTCACAGGTGTGCAGAGTAGGATGTCGTCGCCCATCGCGGATGCAATGGCGTTCGACATCACACCCATCTAAGGCGTAAAGGAAAAAAAAGGGGGAATTGTGCCCACGAAGGGTGGCCAACATGGGCGGATTACATCTGTCGGGGGCGCAAATGCCCTTTTTTGGCCGCCCGTCATGGACGCAAGCGCCTCCTCTTGGCCGCCCATCATGGGCCTTTCTTTATTTAATTAATTTAATTATTTCATTGTTTATTTCATTTAAAATTAATTTTTTTTAAAATTAATATTATTGTGATTTTTTTCAGATGGCAGATGCTTCTCCTCCTAGACACGGTAAACGGAAAGGACTTATGGGGCTTTTGGGTCTCAGATGACGTCAACAGTTGACCGATGGGACAGAGCCCTCGACGATCGTTTGCATGGCAGAACTATGACGGTATCTGCTCGATGAGCACGATTTCGTCGGACATCCAACTTGTAGAAGGGGGTGCCGTGTCGGATATTGCGGCACTTGCATATGTACCGACTACTAGTAACCATGAGGCAGGAGGCGGTGAGGGCTATCCTTATCATAACATCATCACCACGATGACAACGATTATGATGAGGATAAGGATGGGCATGTGGATGTTGGGGCAGAGACTGGTAGAGGTGGAGACGGATATGAGTCCTGATTGTTATGGGAGCCAGCCCCTAGTGGCCTGCTCATTACAGACTTTATCCCCAACGTCAGCGACCACGTGGCATTAGATATGTTGCTTGGGAGATAGGTAAATTTTTTTTTTTAATTATCCATCAATTAGTACATTATATCATATGCATATGTGATTTGTGTTTGGCACTGACCCAAATTCATTGGTTTGTCATTTATTTTGCAGGAAAGGGGACTACTGAAATGCTAGTCCCAGATTCAGGCGTTGGCTCGATTGAGGGGCCTGGAGGGGGAGGATAGTACAACCCTATTTCACCAAATCGAACTATATCATTTGAGGGACTGTATGTTCGCACGTCATAATGTCCATCTATTGTGTGTTTTTGTGGAGAGATAGCAGCCAAATACAAACACCTTCCACATGTCTTTTGGAGAGATGACGATCACTCTCTATGATGTCTGATTCATTTTGGGAGTACCGATGGATGGATTTTCGGTCTCTACTGATGATGAGCATTCAGAGATGGTTGCTTTTTGTGCAAAGATTCTGTCGATGAACCCGGTGAAAATGGACACTATGTAGGTAGCCGGTGGCTTCAAGTTTGAAGACATTATTCTTTGTTGCGGAGGCAACTCAAGAGCTCCGCCTGTCTCAGCAGTTCGAGGGTACATCATATACTTATTAGGATGTATCCTATTTGTTGATAAGTCGAAGAATCGCATCCGTCCGAGATTTTGCCCATTGATACAGAATTTGTATACTGACCTCCCAAAATGCTATCTAGTTATTAAATGGATCTTTGACTAAAGCGCTAGTGTCTAGCCCAGTGTTCATTATCTTATAATGTATTCTGTAGAATATTTCATAAGCATGAGCTTGACTTTTAACAAAATAATTATGCGTTTTAATGTTCAAAGTTAGAACATCTAAGACATAAGAGTCAGTGAGTGAGACAGTTTTGTTTGGAAAGCAATTAAAATATATCGGTCCATTAGCAAGGCTTGTCTCAACAACTCCAAGGAGAGAATCTTTAGATTTGAGAAACCTACAGTGTCTTAGAACTATTAAGCTACTGTTGTTTAAGCTGTAAGGGGTCAGGTGTTTAATTCCAACCTAAGCTAGTGCTACATGTAAAAATTTATATTTGTCTTTGAGATGTTTTTCAATCATTCTTTTGAAAAATAATTGTATTATTTGATCATCACAAGTTAGTGGGATATATTTTTCAACTAGTCTAATATTTAGAGTTGACCTAAAATCAAGCAACTTTGTTTGCCAAATTTTTTTATTGGCCATTTTCGGTGGTTTCCACTTATCTATACTCATATTGTTAAAATTAATAATATCTTTTTGAATAGAACTAGTGCTAACAAGATCGCTAATCTCAGAGAGTGAAGAAGCCATCTTAAAGACACAACTAAACACAATTATCTTAATTATATAACTTTTTCCTCTCGGTCAACGTCTTATGCAAGAGCGGCAACAATTCAAAAGTCTAATGCAGCGCAACTAAAGAGTATTAGATTAAGTGAGTTTTAGATATATACTATATATGTTATCTTGTTATATAATAAATTATTTATTGTATAACATATACTACACATAGTACATATAGCATATAATATAATATATATATATTATACCATGTACGGATGCGACTTAACTGAAACTGGCGATGACTCCATTTTGGATTCAAATTGCAATGGTAAACGAAGCTAACTGAAAGATATACGTGTTGAATCTTTTGACATGTATATAACAATACACACATATCTTACGAAAAGCTTCGTTTGCCATTGTAATTCAAATCCAAAATGGAGTCATTACCAGTTGCAGTTAGGTCGCATCTGTGCATCGTATAATATATATTATATGTTACATACTATATATACTATATGTAGTATATTTTATAAAATAAATTATATATTATAAGACAAGAATCGTAAATTTCTGTTAGGTTTTCATTATAAAAATATAATTTTACAAATAACTGAAAAACTATTAGGGTTCAAGTATCTAAAAAAAAAAAAAAACTCTACTGCCTTCCCCTTCTCCAACGCCTCCCCCTTGTCAACCTAATCGACATCATCCAGTCTCAAATGCTCAATAACCAACTGCAAGTGCTGACCTACCTGATATAAAGTCGTGTAAAAGTCCTCACGAGGGATATTGTTCCAAGCATCCACCGTGGTATACTGTGGCGTCACAGAGTACAATGCCGCTACCAGATCATACGACAGAGTGAAGGTGCTCGAATAAACCTCCCGCTGCCGCTGCTACATATTCTCATCCGGAATAACTGCGTGCTTGGGGTTCTGGATGCGAGGGTGACTCCGAGCATAGTGCCACTCCAAATAATCATCCACACACTAAGAATAGGGGACAGCCCTATAAGCAAAATAATCTCACACCAGCACGTGGGTCGCTGGAGTCATCCAATATCTATCATCGGTCGTAAAAGTCACTTTATACTCTCGGCTCTTCCTAGGTCTCTTCGAACGAGAGGAAGGCAACAGTGGATCGGCTAGAATGATCTGTCAAAAGCTGAATTGCCGCAATGCACGGTTCGGCATGTACGGCTCAACATAGTCAAGGAAGCCGATGACACCCGGGTAGACCATTCTCGACACCATATCCACCACATCCGCTCCGTAAAGCAACCAATACACCTGACATGAAACGGACATCGATTCAGTTCACAATTAAAAAATATAAATCCAAAACGGAACAATTTATTAACTTACATCATTCACTGTAAAAACTATCAAGCAATGCTTTGTACTCGATCACCTCCAATACGATGTTAACCTCAGGTGCCTGCCTGTGGGAACCTCGCCACCTCCTGCAACGTGGCTATCCCGCTATGTAAGACGTGGACTCTGCTAGTCTCAGCCACTGAAAGTACTCATAAATCCACGTCTACAACAAATAATAAGTTCCAAAAATGTTAGCAAGCTTTTTAATCCACACAATTAAACAAAAAATAAAAATTATAAAAAATCTTACCTCGAGTAATGTCAGACACCCTGACTGCTGTTTGGCATCAGCCAAGGAAAATACATCCAATGTCGATACAGGTACACAAGTGCAGCTGTGCCCCAGGTGTACTGCGATACAGTATACAAATCTTGTATTAATGGGCAAAATCTCGGCCGGATACAACTCTTCAACTTATCAACAAATAAGGTACATCCTAATAAGTACATGATATACCCTCGAACTGCAGAGACAGACGGAGCTCCTGAGTTGCCTCCGCAACGAAGAATAATGTATTCAAACTTGGAAAATAATGTATTCAAACTTCGGCGGTGTTCCCATTGTGCTAAAAGGTTTTTCATTTTTTCTATATATATGTGTGTGTGTGTGTGAGTGTTTAGACACAAGTTTAATCAGATACACACCGGCAAGAACAGGCCTATAGAGTTTCCTTCTCCTGGAAATTCATTTCACTAATATAGTGTACATTTTGTCTCTTGAGGTTTCACCAACCATGTTTCCTATCGTTTTCTATGTTGGAGCTTTACTGGTTATCCTCTTTACAAACTGGCTCTACAAATGGTGGAATCCCAGGTGCAATGGAGACCTCCCACCAGGTTCTATGGGCTGGCCAATCCTTGGGGAGACTCTTCAGTATTTTGCTCCCACCACAGCTTCTGATATTCCTCCTTTTGTAAAGGAGAGAATGCAAAGGTGATCTTTACATTCATCCAAAAAATAATGCCATTGCAGTCATTACATCAAAATCATTACTTTTTTCTTCCCATTCATCTGATCACTTTGGCGATTTTACTTTTCAGATATGGACCTATTTTCAAGACTAGTCTAGTGGGACAACCTCTAATAGTATCCACGGATGCAGATCTTAACTATTTCATCTTTCAACAAGAGGGACAGTTGTTCCAAATCTGGTATCCAGATACGTTCACTGAAATATTCGGAAGGCAAAACATAGGTTCTTTGCATGGCTTCATGCATAAGTACCTTAAGAACATGATGCTAAATCTATTTGGTCCGAAGAGCCTAAAAAAGATGCTTCCAGAGGTTGAACAGGCAGCAAATAGGAACTTAAAAAGGTGGTCAAGCCAGCTTACTGTCAATATGAAGGAAGCAACTGCAAAGGTAATCAGGAAACATCTTATCCTCCTCGTTAACTTCTCCAATACATTTCTCTGTAAACCGACTGATTTATTTTTGTTCATGTTGCTTCTCAGATGATATTTGACCTCACTGCCAAAAAGCTAATCAGTTATGATTCAGAAAACTCCTCTGAAAATCTGAGGGAAAACTTTGCAGCTTTCATACAGGGGCTAATCTCCTTTCCATTGAACATTCCCGGAACGGCCTACAGCAAATGCTTAAAGGTATCTCAAAATGTCTCTATGCTACCTTAATACTCCAAATAACATAATGATTGTTCATTGGCACCATGCTTCATAAGGAAACTATAGGTCGCTAACTCATTATTTTGATGATCAGGGAAGAAAGAGGGCAATGAATATGCTTAGAAACTTGCTACAAGAAAGACGAGAAAGGCCAAGAAAAATCCAAACTGATTTCTTTGATTATGTCTTGGAGGAACTTGGATGAGAGGGTACATTCGTCACTGAGGCAATTGCTCTGGATTTGATGTTTGTGTTACTCTTTGCCAGCTTTGAGACAACCTCCTCGGCACTCACTTTAGCAATGAAATTTCTTGTGGAGCATCCACTGGTGTTAAAAGAATTGACGGTGAGTGAAAATAAATTACCTTCAGCCATACAAACTGACATCAAATTTGGTGTTTTATTCTAGTTAACATGCCCTAAATATGTCACAGGAAGAACATGAGGAAATTATTAGACAAAGGGAAAATCCAGATTCTAGATTAACATGGCATGAGTACAAATCAATGAAATTCACATTTCAGGTTAACTTATCAATATCATCTCTTCCCTTAAAACTTACCATTATTAGGAAAAATGTTGCCTTTTCTAACAGAAATAGGATTGAATTGCAGTTTATCAATGAAACACTCAGACTGGCAAACATAGCCCCCGCAATTTTCAGAAAAGCATTGAGAGAAACCAAATTTAAAGGTTAGGATTCAAACAATACCTTAGTTTCCTTTTTTTTTTTTCCAGAGTAATTCATATGCCATAACTTATTACTATCCCTGGTGGTGCAGAATATACCATTCCAGCTGGTTGGGCGGTTATGGTTTGTCCTCCAGCTGTGCACTTAAACCCCAACAGATATAGCAATCCCCTTGACTTCAATCCATGGAGATGGGAGGCAAGTACTTCTAGATTATCACAAACTGTATTTATACTTTTTCATGCCAGCTTACAATCATGGAATATGGATGCTTACAGGGAATAGACACAAACGGTGCATCAAGAAACTTCATGGCATTCGGAGGTGGTATGAGATTGTGTATCGGAACAGATTTCGCTAAGGTGCAGATGGCTGTCTTTCTCCATAGCTTGGTAACCAAGTACAAGTAAGAACAAGGAATTCAGTAAATTTTCTCAATTTATGGATGAAGAGCATAAAGAAGGCTAACCTCTTTGCATCTGCAGGTGGAAAGCAATCAAAGGAGGAAACATTCTTCGAACTCCCGGTTTACAATTTCCTAATGGGTATCACGTTTATATCTCTGAAAAAGAGAAATAGAATCAGATGATCAGACTAAGAGGATACCCAGGAAAGTGATCGGTATGGCTAAAACACTAAATAAGTGGATCAGCCTCCCCACATGCAGCACTGATATCCTATATAAGTTTTCAGTATTACTCTTTCTGCAAC
>JACFYI010002285.1:209931-220341 GCA_014898755.1 Handroanthus guayacan
AGCCTTCAGGTTGCTGCACGTAGACCTCTTCTTTTAATTCTCCATTTAAAAATGTTGATTTCACATCAAGTTGGTATAGATTCCAACCTTTTTGTGCAGCTAATGCTATAATTGCTCTAACAGTGTCAAAATGAGCAACGGGAGCAAAAGTCTCGTTGTAGTCGATGCCCGGCTGTTGTGCATAGCCCTTTACCACCAGTCTCGCTTTGGCTTTTTGGACTGAATCATCTAGATTGTGCTTCACTTTGTACACCCATTTCACACCAATGGCTTCTTTGTCTTTTGGTTTTTCAACCAATTCCCAAGTTTTGTTCTTTTCAATTGCATTAATTTCTTCTTGCATAGCATTTCTCCAAGTATCTTCTTTCATTGCGTCTTCAAAGCTTTCTGGTTCCACTATACAAAAATTGCACCTGCTGTAAATATCACTCAAACTTCTCATTTTTGTTGGAGTAGAGCTTGGAGATGATGAGCTGGAGGTTGGTGAAAATGAAGCACTTGATGGGGATTTAGGTGTAGAAGAGACAAGTTGCTCACTTTCATTTGCTGGATTTTGCTGCAAAACTGGAGCTAGGGCTGTGTTCTGCTCAACTTTTTCTTCTTGCCAATTCCAAGAAGCTGTCTCGTCAAATACAACATCTCGGCTAATGATCACCTTCTTAGTCCTCAAGTTGTAAAGTCTATAGCCTTTTGACATAGAGCTATAGCCGATAAAAATACATTTCTCACTTGTTTCTTCAAGCTTTGTTCTCTTCTCTTTCGGAACTTGAGCATAGCATATACACCAAAAAACTTTAAGATGATTCACTGAAGGCTTTCTCTCACTCCAAGCTTCAAATGGAGTTATGTCCGATACAGCCCTTGTTGGACATTTATTCAGCAAATACACGGCTGTATTAACAGCCTCAGGCCAAAAAACTTTAGGCATCCCTTTTTCAAACAACATAGACTTGGCCATCTCCACCACGGTTTGATTCTTTCTTTCGGATACACCATTTTGCTGAGGTGTATAACTAACAGTCAGCTGCCTCTCTACTCCTTCATCTTCACAAAACTTACCAAATTCATTGGAGGTATACTCCTTTCCCCGATCACATCTCAAAGTCTTTATAAATCGGCCACTTTGTTTCTCAACAAGTGCTTTGAATTTCTTAAATATCGCAAATACTTCGGATTTTTGTCTCATAAAGTATACCCAAGTCATGCGGGTCAAGTCGTCAATAAATAAAATAAAATACCTATTTTGTGCATGAGACAAAGTGCTCATAGGACCACACACATCGGTGTGTACCAATTCTAAAACTTCTTTGGCTCTCTATGCTCCTTCCTTTTGAAATGGTTGTCGGTGATGTTTGCCGAGCATGCATCCTTCACATACGCCAGATTTTTCTTCAATGTTTGGCAGTCCATAGACCATATTTTTTTGAGAAAGCAACTTGAGACTATTGTAGTTCAAGTGCCCAAGTCGCTTGTGCCACAAACTGGAGTCATTTGCTTCTCTAGCCATCAAGCTAAAATTTTTGTCATACTTGAAGGAGAGTGAAAAACTCCTGTTATTGGTCATTTTAACAATAGCAACAAGTTTCCCTCTTGAGTCAAAAATTCTGCATTCCCTGTTCTCAAATTTTAGGGAATAGTTATGCTCCAAAAGCTGTCCAATGCTTAAGAGATTTTCATCCAATGCTGGCACATAAAGAGTATCACGAATGACCTTATTTCCTTCCTTTGTCGCAACTCCAATGCTGCCCTTGCCTTCAACTTCAACATATTGTGCATTGCCTAATTTAACTTTTGAGCTGAATGAAGAATCCATATCAAGAAAGGCTTCTTTATCTCCTGTCATATGGTTGCTGCAGCCGCTGTCCAAATACCAAACATTTTTCTCCTTTTCAGAAGCCTTTTGACAAGCAAAGAACAGGTTGCCATCATTATTTTCAGCTTCTGTAAATGCAGCCTGTTGTTGTTTGCCAAAGTAACAATCTTTTTGTACATGTCCAAACCTCTTGCAATTATAACATCGAGGTTTGCCTTTGTTCTAGCAATCCTTCTCTTCATGATTATTCTTCTTACATATTCCACACCATTTACTTGATTCCCTATTACTTTCTCGTCCACCATTGTTGCCTTTACCTCTTTCATATGAGTTTCTTCCTCTTCCTCGGCCTCTACCAGGTCTGCCACCTCTAGAAAACTCATTTTTATTTTGAGTTGAAATTTTGTTCTCAATATTTTTGGAATCAACTGTGAGCTTAGATTGAAACGCACTCTCAACAGATTTTTCGGTACTACGTAACAACCTTTGCTTACAGGATTTTAATGAACCCATTAATCCTTGAATTGTCATGGTTGACAAGTCCTTAGTTTCTTCAATAACAGCCACCATAGGATCAAATTTTTCAGTCAAGCTAATCAGAATTTTATCAACAACTCTACGATCATCAATTGTATCTCCATAAGACCTTAATTGATTCACCAACTCAGACAATCTATTATGATATTCATTCAAACTTTCGTTTTCTTTCATTATTTCATTCTCAAAATCTCTCTTAAGAGATTGGAGTTTAATCATTCTCACCTTTGAATCTCCTTCGAATTCTTGTTGCAAAATCTCCCATGCTTCCTTGGAAGTTTTTGCTCTCATAATTCTTGGGAATATGGCCAGTGATACGCCTCTTTGGATCATTCCAAGCACTCCAGCATCAATGATTTTGCTTTTCTTCAATTCTTCAACCGCGATCTCCTTCGTTGCCGATGAGTTTTCATATCCCGTTTTGATAAAATCCAATACATCCAAGGAAGTGAACAAGGTCTCCATTTTCACAGCCCAAAAATCGTAATTTTCTCCTTGAAACACAGGAACTTGGACATTACTATAAATGGTGCTGTTGGCCGTCGAAGAAGTGCTAGCGGAAGCCATGACTCTTCACTTTTCTTCTTTCTCCACGCCTTGATTTTCTCTTCTTCTTTGCTGCAAGGATCTGCAGCTCTGATACCACTCTGTTGGTGGTATTCTAGAGGTGGTATTTTTGTCAAAATATACTTAAGAAATTATGAAAAATGATGGACTGATGCTGCTGTAAAATTTTTGCAGAAAATAAGAGAAGTATTTTTCTGGACTAAAAATGATTCACTTCTATTGTTTTAATTTTTCTGCACACGACATTTTGTAGCACACGTACATCACTCTTTTAAAGATTAAGAGATACACCTTCCAGTCAAAGGAATAATTAAACTCGACTCACTATTTCTCTTTAAGAGACACACATTACCCATCAACATAATTACAATAATTAACTTGACACACTTTGTTTCACTTTAAGGGACAACACATTATTTATCAACATAAGTAAACATGTTTTCACTGCTAATAATGGATGGTCAAACACAATTAAACACAGTAACCTAGTTATAATCAGTTGTTAAAAGAGTTTAAGCCCGTGGCTCAAAGGGCAGGGGGTGGTGTTCTATGTGTTGAATGGTGATAAACTCCCAACTAGCTCGGCCTACCTACAATGGCATGTTAGAAAAAGTTAAAGAAAAATGTACCATTGCAGATACAGTAGTTGTATGGAAATCTAGCCAAAAAACAATTTAATACCAAATGCTGATGCAAAATAAGATTCATAATCGGATACGAGATAACGTACAGCTATAGAAGATCTAGGATGAGATATAATCCTCAAAAAACAATGGATAGAAAGAGTCAGGGAGGAGGAACTATATTATGTTCAACACCCCTTGGATGACAAAAGTATTTAGCACAAATATAGGGAATATTTGCGAGTAAGCTAATATTCTTCAGACCCTATATTTTATGTTTCATATATGGTTATGTTATAAAGATTTTAGTTAGACCAATATTTTGTTAAATCTAGTGAAAAAGCCTATCTTATCTTGTCTAAATCTACTCATGTAAGAAAATATAGAAAATAGTTCTTATATGACTCTTCAAAAATGAAATAAGTGTGTGTGTGAGAGAGAGAGGGAGAGAGAGGGAGGGAGAGGAAGTATCCTGTGAGTTTCATTGTCATGCTAGGCTTTCGAAAAGAATTTATACTTGCATTGACGAGTAGAGCATTTTAGAACTTCACAATACAAAGTAAGCCAACTAACCAATTGTTTCTAGCCAGTTGCAGATTCTTTGCTGTCTATTTAACTACTTCTGCCCGTGGACATCAGATACACACCAGCAATTTCTTTTCAACATTGTCTCCTCCTCCGTATCCTAGATCAACCCTCTTGAATGTTAATTTACATCTTGAATGTTCTGCTCTGAATTTTTCGCCCTTCCAATATGGTCTGGGCGGAAGTGGGGTGTGTGTGATACTACATTACCTCATTAGCTGGAATTATAATATTTTGGTATTTCAGCTTACTTCTAATGACATTGTTCATAGGTATTCACAATTGAACAACTTACAATGCACGAGACCAACTCGGTACTTCCACAAGTAAAAATGACAGAGATTGTTTCATCCGGCAAGATTCTTATTCATAGAAACTGCTTACTCTAGATCTATGGATCAATAGAAGCAAATAAATGATAAGGAATATTTTTTTTGACAAGATGCAAGCATAGAAGGAGAACAGCATGACTATGGATCCCAAAGGCTAAGGGATTACATAAAGGGCTTGATAATGAATTATATCAAAGTAAGTACACATGCTTCTATTGGCTTTAAAACTTAAATGATTCATCCATTTTGACACCAATAGAGTCATAAATTCACGATGAATTTTCTCCTTTTTTTTTTTAATTTTTATTTCAAGGAATGCATCACAATATCATCAGAAACAGCCATGAACATTATAAATGATTGTATGGTGGAACTGAACCAAAAGACTAACTGTACATGTTCTCCACGTAACAAGGCTGTTAATGAAAGTACGAATTGACTATCATTTATAGGGAAAAATATTGGAACTTTCGAACTCTTACCTGGGTATTCTCAATAATGTGGCCATTCTCATCCCGCAACCTAGATAACCAATTCAATGAAAAACGGAACCAAAAGAATGAAACAGTTATGTCTGAGTTTCAAGATGCGACAAAGAACACAATGTCCTGATAATTTAAAAAAAAAAAAAGCTAAAATAAAGAAAAAGCAAAACTTTTTTTTTTTTTTTTTTTTGTGTTTTAACTAAAAGGACAGAGACTCATTGTGACCAACATTCATTTCCATACCAACAAAAATATTTAGTCATGGAACACATGTTCAAACAATTCCATCATGAAAACACTTCCAGATAAATTACACTACAAACTTAAGAAATAAAAGCTCAGTGTCAAAATATTCCCTAATAAAGGCCAAAGGACGAGAAAAGGGAGAGCTTCTAGACATGTGTAAACAAACTGAAATAAAACTTTCATGCTGGAGAAAAAAGGTTAGACAAAAGCAGATATGAAAAGGTAATTTTACATGTTTTGTGCTTTATGTTATGGAAAGAAATAAGAGAGTGGACATGGGCAAAACTTTACTGTTAGCAGGATTCTTATGAAATCCACACATAAATTTTATAAATAAGGGCATTTAGCAGTGCGTTATTTCCACATATTTTAGCATTGTTCTAACCAGGTTTATGGTTTTTCTAAATACTTCTGAAGTTTTAGCAACATTAGTTCACAAAGATCATCAAATCCTGACTCCAGGAATTTATAACAACACAATGGAAGTTATCCAAATAATTATCATCTATAGACACCAAATGTCCAAGGGATCCAAATGTTATTATGGAATTTATACCAATCCCAATTTACTAATATCAAATGTTTATGTTATCTAAAATCTTAAGTTGATATAGAAAAAAATTAATACTGTAACATGCCCCTGACTTGCAAGCTATCTCCTTTTGTCTTTCTGTTTTTGTTCTTTTCAAATTTTGCATGAAAAGTCTTCTGCATAAATGAGTGGCTTTGAGATTCCAACTTAGGACTTTTTTTTTGTGTCGGTCCGATGCCATATTAAATGTCTGCCTCATCTAAAAGCTTAGAGAGAAGATAAACACTAAATATTTAATATTCTAACAATTAATTTGAATCTTCCAGTCATAATGTTGATCTAAGATCAAATTTATTTTCACCAATGTCCAACCATCAATAGTAATTTGTTGTTATCCACAATGCATTCATTTGATTCTGTTTACATGCTAGACTATCTTGTTCACACCTAAACCTCTTGTTCATGGTGTTTTCACTATTTCAAGAGTATCTGTTTTAATCCATGTTTTATATTCAGCTAAAATGCAGATATTTTATGTCATTAGGTGCCAACTGTTTTCAGCCTAATCTGATGTTTCATGGAGTGGAAGGATTTTAAACTAATCCTCAAGGCAGCATATACCAATTGGAAACTCACATGCAACCCATCAGATACTATACTAGACAACAAGAAGAAGTTAAACCTAACTAACGCAAAGTACTCAGAAAAAAGGTGATGATGGAAATAAAGGCACATGAGAAGGTGCACTTGCCTCTCACATATCTTAACAACATTTGCTCCAGCATCGCGCTCACATTTTCGTGTTTGAACATAAAACTCTTGGGGCTTATAAGCAACATCTTACAAGACAAATTATTGATAAACAAACAATATGAGATAGAAGTTTGTATATAAGCATACGATATGCATCTTAATTTACCTTTATTTTCTACAAAAATTTCCAGCATAAAAAATGGATCCAATCCCTAGAGCATCCTTAGTTGAGATCAGGACTGTTAGGTTGTTCGTTTTATTTTGGTCAGTTAGTTTGTTCGTTTTATTTTGGTCAGTAGGTTTCATGTCTTTGACTATATAAAGTACACATTTCTCAGAACGTAAACTTCACATATAGAATAGAATAACAATCCATCCACCGACTATCGCCCAACCGCCAAGTTCAAAGTATATAATGAACCAACGGACGAACAAATTAAAGGACAATTTCGACATACTCGTATGTATGTCAATTCGTACAAGGCATAAGCAGCAGATTTATTTATAGTTATCACCGGCGGAACTCGAAGCATACGCATTTGGTTGGTAGAATTCTCCTCCGCTTCTGCTACCTCCGCCACCATGGACGACTCCCGCCCACTCTACAACACACCAAATGAAAAAGAGTAAACCAAACAAACCAAAATAAATAAATAAAATAACAAATATAAACGCGCAAACATAATGATTCACTGGGAACAGCCAAATCGAGAACAATCTTAGAAGTGCAGTTGAGCCCCTCGGAATCCGAAACTTTTTCGCATTTTTCGATTTTCGATTTGGAGAGAATTTGGACTGCGGAAACCCACTGGGAGAATGAAAACAAAGTAATGGCTATCGGAATTAGAGTTTTCATGGCGGAATCCATTGAATGAAATGGAGGCAGTGATTATGATTGGGTGATTTGGGGACAAAATATGAATGAAAATGAAATACTGTCTTCGCGGGCGCGCAACTGCTTTCTTATCAACGGTCGATTTGGGGGGCTCGGAGCTGGGGCTGGGTGGTCTAGTCTCTTTATGAAATGGGCCATGATGGGCTAGGCCCAACTAAAATGGGCTCATCTGAAATGAAATGGCTGTGTATCCAATTTTTGTC
This sequence comes from Handroanthus guayacan, assembly GCA_014898755.1. Taxonomy (NCBI): domain Eukaryota; kingdom Viridiplantae; phylum Streptophyta; class Magnoliopsida; order Lamiales; family Bignoniaceae; genus Handroanthus; species Handroanthus guayacan. The sequence continues at coordinate 217,503 of JACFYI010002285.1, forward strand.
GAAAGAGATTATGAACTTATGTATAGTATTGAATATATTTGCATTCACCTTATTGACGTCACAATTCAAGATTTAATATCATTGTATGCCAATACTAATTGTTAAGAATAATATTTTAGATGTAATAATAATAGAAATAATATGAATATAATAATTGTATCTAAAAACTTATAAAAGATATAAGTATGGCAAAAAATTCATTGTCATTAGATTATATACTTTATTGATTTTTTTCTATCTCTTGATGATATAGTATTCTTCTTATGATGACTTTAATTTATTCTTTTACTTTTAACATTTTTAGAAGCAGCTTATTTACATTAATGAAATAAAGGGATTTGGGTTATTTAAACCAAGTCATTCTAATGTTTACTTTGTAGGGTTAAAAAATGCGTACTAATTATATAACCTGTGTCATCAAATACTATATGCCATGTCATAACCCGAATATCCCAATTTTCGGCATCTAATTTCATACGTGAATTGGAGGGCTTTTTTTTTTTGGCCTTTTTGAATATCTCCATATTTTCATGTGTAAATAATCAGATCATGATGTGAAACTTTGGGTCCAAAACTTCAATTTTTAACCAGGAGAATATAAATTTTGGCAAATATTTATATCAAAAGGAGGGGGGAAAAAAAGAAAAAAGAAAGAAACAAAATTGACCCAATGACCCTAAAAGAAATTCGAATGGATTGTGTTTGAAGAGAATTTTGTTACAATTTTTAATTTTTTAAATTCGAAAATTCTTTATTTATTAATTTTTTATGTAAAGCATCCTTTGTTTTTACTTTTAATTCTTCTCACATCCATATTACTATCTCATTATCACATTCATCAAAATCAGATTAAAGTTTTGCATTCATTTTTCAATTATAACTCAAAAAGGATTCAAATATACTTACATTCTCAAAGACCACATCTTTTATGTACAAAGAATTATCATAAATTTACTCATTCTGCTCAACATTATTTAACAAATTGTTTCAATACATTTGTAATATCTACAAAAATCACTATCTACATTTTTAAATACCAAAGATTAAAAAAGAAAATGAACTACAACAAAACAAGCTCTTAAACATGAGATGGAAAAAATTATATAATACATATTATTATATAAATACAGTTATTCAAACTAAAATAAATATTTAAGTTTTCCTCATTAAATTAAATATTAAAGTTTTCGTCCTTAACAATATTCCGATGATAACTAAATAAAAGTGTTTAGCAAAAAAAACAAATCAATAAATATGATGTGATTATATCAAACATAGAAAATTCCATGGTCCCCACAATATAATGAGAATTCAGGGGTCAAATATAAAAATAGAGGGAACAAAGTAGATCAGACAGAAAATCAAGACACGTGATGCGACTTAGTAACTCTATAGTTGTAATAAAATGCGTGTTTCTGGACTTTCTGTACTTCTCCATCAGTCTTTCTTTTTTCTCTTGTAAAGGCTTTTCAAACTCAGAGCTTTCAGACATGGAAAGGTCAGTGCCGGTGGGCTGCGGTCTGCCTTTCGACATATTAACGTGGCCTTGCTTAGGTTCATACCCGACCCTAGAGCTTAGGCCTAGGGGTGTGAGATTGAGGTGTGGCTGTGATAATTCCATTGGATCAAACTTTTTCCTGGGTTCGTGAGGTCGTGTCTATTTATTAATTAAGAAAATTACGTTTATATATAATATAAAGGGACTGGTATGTTATTGTATTATTTTATTTTATTGATATATGGTAAGATCATTTGTTTCAAGCTTACTTTCAAGCAATTCGATAATTAGTGAGTTTCACATTTTAAATTTGATTTTTTTTTTCATATTTTATTTATTCATGTGCTAATTAAGTGTTTTTTTTTTTAAAGCGATTACATTCTATCATACATTAATATCGTTGCATTAATATATTTCAAAGATCAAATATTTAAACTAATTACTTTCAAAATATTCTAAACTACCATTCGTAGATAAATACTATTTTGCGGTAGACAAACACTCACATATTATCAATGGAACTTGAACTTTGCACATCCACTCTGAAAAGATGGAGGTGATACCATTTCATTCAAATGACGATAGTCTAATTAAGTGCTTTTCAAGACGTGGGGAGAAATAACAAGAAGATTTTGGAAGTTCAACTTGAAATAAATATTAGAGCCAGGAGCTCGTTTGGCTATAATACTAGGAAATAGAATCCTAAAATAGCACCTTATATCTCTGCAAATCGTAAAGGTATCCATATTACAAATCTTATTAAAACTGCTCTTTTTTTATCAGAAACTTGTGATCTGGTTTTTGATGCAGCAAGCAACTAGAGAAAAATAATTCTTGATAAGTAGGGGATCAATCCCAGTTTCTGTAAACTATACTAGGATTTGATAATGCTACGTTGATGGAGTCAGTGCATATGCTGATTGATTTAGGTGTTTCCTATATTCATGATGGAATAAAAGTATTCGAACATGAAGTCGTGAAATGAAGCTAAAAGTCGACACTACTGCCTCATTCCTTTTTTTACTCAAGAAAAAAATAATAATAATAAAACAAAACCGTCATACATATGTTAGTAAAAAAAATTTGTCTTATATAAAATGGGTACTCATGTTTGTAACTCCACGAAGTTAGTATTAGGGTGAATTACAATACAAATAGATATTATATTGTTTGAGTTTGTTAGGACAATCCATACTGAGATTAGATTGAAACCACAATCCTATGATGAATGGTTAAGCCTGGATAAAGGACGTGAATAGAATTTGATTAAATACTCAAGGTCACGTCAGTAAGGTAACAAGTGTATAGCATGAAGACCCAAGAATGAGAGTTATATTGATG
>JACFYI010002285.1:245802-277585 GCA_014898755.1 Handroanthus guayacan
GAAAATGTCTGCGCCGAAGCTTTTTGGAAACTAAACAAAGCTAATTGCGTGTTTAATCATTGCTCTTCTATCTGTTAATTATTTCTGGGTTTGCTGAAATGGAAATATAATTATTTGGAGTGGTTGTAAACTCGGGATTCTTGGATTTATAATGCTTATATATTTATACTTTTATATGCCTATAAAATATACATACCTGCATATGTACATATATATGACGTGGTACATTCTAGTTTTTATCTTGGTGGAGATGGGGTCAAAGGCGAGGTTGCAGCCGTGTGGACCAGGGAAATCTAGCACAGTAATTTCAATATCTAGTACTTAATTTGTGTTATCCGTGGAAATGGTGTGGTTGGGGTGGAGTTTTCCTGTACCTCTTGGATTGTTCTGCAAAATGTAGTCCGAAATAGACTGAAATAGTTTTGTTTATTAATGGGTTTTTGGCGTTTTGTTCACATTCCGGACAGGTGTGTCTGGTAGGTGATTACTTTCTTTCCTCTTGTCATTCATAATGGACACTGGTTTTGGGAAAGAACTCTTGAGAGGAAGTAGTTAAGATTAGTAAGGTTTTGTCTTATCATTTTTTTAATGGATAGGTATTTTTCATATTAAATTCATTGTGTCTGAGATCAGGACATGTTTATGAACGCCTTGTATTTGGACATGTATCTGATTTTAGGAAACTGTGGCTTTACCATATCGTTTTTTTCCTTAAATTTCTTCAACTTCTTGCGATATTGCGTGGTTTTCTTGACGATTTTTGTGGTCAGATTTGAGTAATCATCATGTTGTAATGCTCATATGGTATCTTGTTTATCTTGAGGGCAAGGAGTCAAAGGTGGATTGTAACTTTTAACCAAACTACCTAAATTGGTTAGGAGGAATGACCAGAATTTTTGAGTTTTAAAGCCAACAAAAAGTGAAAAAGGACATACATCTTTGAGTACACTCCAAATTCAATAGGCTTTCAATTTCATTTGGGATAAAAAGTTGGCTGAGTATTTACCTTTTCAGATACTTTATTTCAGTTTATTGGGTTACTTTTCTTTACTTTATTGTAATGGTGAGATATCTTGTTAAATGTCAGATTCTAAACTAAAAATCAAGTCATTTTGGTGCTTACTTTTATTTTTTTTCCATGGTTGTCCGTGTAATACACATGGTATCATCATTTGGTGCTTTATACTTAGATTTACGTTGTTAAAGAGTATATTATGGGATCTTATCATATGTACCTTATTATTAATATTTTCGTTAAACTCTTGTCGTGCTGGTTCTGTTCCCTTTCTCTTTAATCGATAACTATGTAGTCGAGAAGAGCTTTACGGGCACTAAAAGCATTAGTCAAACTTCAAGCACTTGTTAGAGGCCACATTCTGCGGAAGCAAACAACAGATATTCTGCGACGGATGCAGGCACTTGCACGAGTGCAAGCAAGAGCTCGGGCTGGACGAATTTTGAGTTCTGAAGCTGCACATAAGTCCCCTTACTTCAACCACAAAGTAAGAGATCATCAACTTTCCTCTCAAAAAGTTTAATTAAATTGGTAACAATGGAATTTTTACGTCTGAGTAAAACATATATTGGAGCAGAGAATTTGAAACTGTTTTAAATTGCAATGAATGAGGTATTGATGGTAACATAAATTGCTTTGAATTTGTAGAGTCCACCAACTCCCGAGAAATTTGAACACATAATACGGGCCAGGAGGAGTGCGAAGCATGAACAGCCAGAGATGCTTAAGGTTTGTTCTTGATCCTATTCCCTCTTAGGATTGTGGTTTATTGATTCTTGCACCATACCTAATAAACTCATATTCATCAGAGAAATGGTTCAAAATCCAATGGCAACAACATCTATGATCCAGAGAAGTCTCACTTGTGCCGTCATACAGACAGAAACATGGTTGAAAGATCATGGGAACAGGGATCTTTCACTAGAATTATTCCCATGGATGGAGAAACAAGCGATAATAGACTTGGAAAACCACACGCAACTCCCAAACATAAAAACATCTTCCACTCGTCTCACCTAAGCCACGGCTCAGACCAATATTGTCAAAGCTTTTCTACATCAAAGGACTCTGCAGCTCATCAAACAACAGAATTAAGTCCAACGTCTGAATCTTTGATCCCTTTGAATTTCCCACAAGATGTAGATGAAAGTGCTTTCTGCACTGCCGAAAACAGCCCACAATTCTATTCAGCCTCATCAATGGGTGGCAGCTCCAAAAGGGGATCATTTACCCCTACCAAAAGTGATGGTTCAAGAAGCTATATAAGTGGTTACTCTGACCATCCAAACTACATGGCATATACCGAATCATCAAAAGCTAAGGTAAGATCTCTGAGTGCCCCAAAACAGAGACCTCAGTACGAGAGATCAAGTTCAGCGAATCGATATTCCGTCCATGGATATGGTGATTCAAGATTTAACACTCCCAAAGTTTCTGCATTGCATTCTAACTTTTCCAACAAAGCTTATCCTGGATCGGGCCGTTTGGACAGACTGGGAATGCCTATTACTGGAGATATTTCTGCATTTAGTGGTGGCCATTGGCATAGATACTGGTAAAACTTGGTTCTTTCGTTTTGCTATAACTAATTATGCTAACTAATATGGCGGTGAAGAGTTTCTGCAACCGAAGTCACCTTGTTCAGTTTTATCATGTGGACCCAAGTCGATGTACTGCTGTTTTTGGAACATGAAATTGTACGTCTTGTAGAGGTAGGATTATGGTTGAATACCATGTTTTACCATGTCATGTTTATATATCGACTTTTGATTCAAACTTTTTGTTTTTTTTTTTAATCTTTCTTATTACTGGAGCTCTTATATTGTTTGGGTTGGTCTAATTTTAATGTTCAGTAAAAGCTCTGAATTTGAATTGTTTTATGAGAAATTGAAGGAGGATTATTATGGTGTAGTTACTGATCGGCCAACCGGTAACTGGTATTGCAATCATGGCAAGAATAAAGAATACAGTGGAAGTGAATTCACCTGTACAAAGCTTTTATGGGATTATATGTGCTATCCACTAGAATTTGAGCATTGAATGACTAGTTGTACGGTTCTATGGCAACTTATAAAATATCTCAAAACTTGGTCTTACATTTAGATATAAGTATTGTTGTGGGGTATAGTGCCAGCGGGTGAGAGAAATAAATTTATAAATTGTCTCGTTGCCTTAGTGGTGTAGAAACGCTGCTTAGAAATACAATTCCTCCTTGTATAATGGGTGGAGCCCGTATGTTTTCTGAAGTACAAGAGCATTATTATTAACAACCTCCGTGAAGACGTTGATATGTGTATTTTTTTTTATACCCACATCGGAAGAGTTAGGGGCTTTAAATAATTAATGAACTATTTTGAATTCTCCTTTCTAGAGACATCATTTTCAAGCAAAAAATGCACTGAAGTGTGTTTATAATAATATTTTGAATGTTGTCAAGCCTTTATATGTGGCACTGAACTTGAGCAATCTCAAGTACGTACTTATAAGTGTCGACTTAATTTTGAGAACGAATTTTAATTGAATGTCAAAACTTCCCACAAAAATATGATATGATAAAATATTAATATCGCTATGTACGATCTAATAATTCCTAATTTATTTAGATATATAAAAAGATGGTAGCAGATTATGAGGTTGGTATTTATACTGTATTAACTCCTTTTTGTTCCAAAAATGGCTGTACCAGACTGTAATTTGTTTTGGACTGCCACCAGCAGCTAAATGGGCAAAACATCTCATTATTTCGCAACATAAAGACCTGCAGACCAAAGGGCATTTAAGAGTAGTAAAGGACCGTAACAAATGCTAATAAACAAAAGTTATGAAACCAACAAACCTATAAGAGTATAGTTTTTACATATCCTTTTTGCCTCATTACAATATGTGAAAGGATACCAACCCTTTCGCATAGTATAGTTTTTACATTTCCTTTCACACGTGCCGAGGGTGACATAGTTTGACTTTGTTGTCACGCTCCAAGTATGTGCACTCGTTAAATGTGAGAATTGTCTCAAAACTTACGTAACAATAATATGGTCAAATCGGGCAGTTGCGTATAATGTTTTCAAGACTTGTTTAGAGACAGTGGCCTGTTGATTACACGTTTGACTAATTAAACCAATTTAATTATTTATTCAACTAGATGAACATAATTTGTATTAGTATAAACAATATAAGCATACAAAATTATAGGAATAAAATTTTTAAGCATTTACTACAATATTTTTCACAAGTTGCAATTCTTACAAATATTTAAGTATTAATTGACGTAATGAGTTTTAAATGAAAAGTTAAATAAAAAATGCACAAAAGAAATAAAAAATGGTTCAACCCATAAACCGATTTTTCCAATTTTTCTTGTACTTTTATAGGTTGAAAATCAATTGGTATCAAACTGGCCTGAAGAGACTACTAGTTCCCTATCTAATCGGTTGAACCATCTAATGTAGGCCGGTTTTTAAAATGGTGGTTGTGCTTGAGTTATTTGGCCAAAACTTATAAAGTGTTCATTTTTACTCTTTAATCAATGTGGAATATGTATCACATTCGCAGCATGGAGTTTTGATTTCTGAAATATTTAATTGCATGGTATTGCTAAATGCTAAATGATATGATTCAAGATGAAATTTGATGGGCCAATCGCCCGCTAATAAGCTGAGGACCCTTCACTTGGCTCGATAACCCAAAAATCAGGGATGGAAATTAAAAACCTATCCTCATATATGATCCACCCCACAGCGGAGCGGCACGGGTTGGGTTCTATTTTTGCTATGGGGCCATGTGAGTTGGAGTTTAGAATAAATCAGTCCAATCCAGCACCACTGTATATTATATATACTATGAAATATATTGATAAAATATTTTTATTATATAATATATTATCTATATAAAATATAAATTATTTTGTAGTTTTTTTTTTCTTGAAGAATGCATTTTTTAAAAAATAAATTTATGCAATTTTATAATTATATTATAATATTTCATTAATTAATAGTGTTTTGTATATAAAATTGCGTGGGATGCGAATTCTATTATTACATTTAGAGTAAGGCACGAATTCTCAATTCTAAAACTTGCAGGAGCGGGTAGGAATGGGTTGAGATGCTTAAAAAAAGTATGACATGGGTTCAAGTAGAGACAGAACCGCCCCATTGCTAAATAGGTCTAGCAATTGTAAAAGGATAAATTTACCCTTGGTAATATGGGAAAATAACCAAATGTTCCAAGATCCTTTTCTTTTGGATGGTAATTTGATTTAGATCCGGTTGATCTCTACCTTATTATGTCCACATGGAGGGATTAAAAGATGTGTGTTAGTTTTGTTAAAAACCCATTCATGAAGACAAATAATGAATGCATTAAAAAAGGACGATGGGAATCAACCACCCGTCCAGGTGATAAGAGAAATGGTTTACCAAATCAATAACCTAGGTTTGAATCCCTCCTGCAACATCCCTCCCCTTGTAGCCCTAATCGCTATAATTTAAAAAAAGAAAAAGAAAATAGAGAGAGAGAGAGAGAGAGAGAGAGAGAGACAATACCAAATAATCTTTTCTTTATTTTCTAACAACCCAGACTCACACAAAATAATGTGCTTAAAACCGTCAGTAACATCAGTTCTTCACCCTTTGGAAAACAAGAAATTAAGACAAATTTTGGAGTAAAACAACATATTCTCTATTTGTTCAATACAACAAGATCAACGGACCTATCAATGTCTGATACGATAGCATGTACACATAAAAAAAGCATATGAATAGCTACAACATATATTATATAAACAATGATAATTCTATACGTAGAGAATATTAACCGCAAGAGTCGAAAAGGAAGACGTCAAAAACATCGAACCAAGCACAGAACTGCTGGGCTTGTAATCACTCATTACAGCTCCATCTCGATGTAGGCACACAGCTCAGATAACGACACCAGTGACATTTATCGTTTGCATTTTCTCCCTTAAACAGCATCACCAATCCCACCGTAAATCTACAAATTTGAGCAAATAAGAAACGTTGAGCTTTTTATGTATTTTTCCCATCGAAAAACAAGCTAAGACTTGGAAACGCAATATAAAACCTTAAAACAAGAGAAGTAACTATATTCACAAATGATTCTAAAGTATGAACCTATTATGTGAATGTCTTAAATGTGAAGAGACGTATAATAAATGTTAATTTATGTTATGTTAGACTATAGGAGTATAATGGGAAATTCAACAACAATTAACCACCTTAACTAAACTACCATTTTGGATCTTCTATTCCAAATTCTGTTGCATCTCCTATTCTATTTCACGTATGCATGCCAAATGTATTGCATCCATAACTAAGTGTTTTTATATGGAAATATTTAATACACCACTATTTGGAGTAAAGGATTCGATCCCCTTAACTATGAGGCATGCGCTAATAAGATGGACTCACCGTATAATATAAAAACCTCATACCCTACTCCTGCAAATCCCCACATAATTACACTTTGCAAATATCAACTCTCTCTAATTTTCTCTAAATTCCAATAATCAGTGATGATTTTATTTCCCTCTCTAGAACATTTGACTGATTTGACATCGGACGGCTTTTGTTGGGGGCATTCCTATCAACTTAAACGGATTGTTCATGTTTGCAGGTCGTAGACCCATTTCTTGCTCATTCCACTACTATCAAGAAGGAAAATCTCAATTCGACACTTTGAACGAAGTTCAATCACAATGAGTGTTGATATGATATATGAAATACACATTGTGCAACAAGATTAACCAAAAAGATAGGAAAGCATACCCGATAATCAACAAAACGGTGGCGACAATCCAGAAAATGTATTGGTAAACTGTGTATTTGGACTTTAGGCGAGTATCAGCCTGGCGGTATCTGTGTTCCAACCAACCAAACTGGGGTCTAACAAGTAGCACAAAGCCAAGAAGAAATCCGGTCAGAAACCCTCCAATATGTGCAAAGTTGTCGACATGTGGAAGGATTCCAACAGCCAAGTTGATCACGATGATGACGATCAATGTAAATAGAGCTGCAGCCTATTGGAACATGGAGATTATAAGAATCCGTTACGAAATCTCCAATTTTCTCAAAAGATTTAAGTAGCCGCAAATGTTACCTTGTTCGTATAAATACTCCAATTGGTAAATAACTCTGATAACATAGCTCCAAGAAGTCCAAACAGAGCCCCCGAAGCTCCGACAGAGATATTCCTCTGAATGAAAAGGGACGACAATATGCTCCCACCAATACCCGACAACAAGTAAATTACCCCTACTCGCACTGCATGACAAGATTCAGGATGGTAAACGTGAGAACAAAAAACCATAAAAGAAAATGTAAAATGATGTAAAATTCATTAAAAGGTTTGGTGTCTATGTATGCATTACTATAATGTAATATTGATATTGACAGCTGTCAAATTTGCTTAGAATTCTTACCGAATCCAAATTGTTGCTCTAGGCGAATTCCAATAAACACCAAGCTCAGCATGTTCGCGAGTAAATGAACAACACCAGCATGCAGCCATATACATGTAATGAGTCTCCATGCTTGGTTCTCATGCACTATCTTGTTCCATTCAAGTGCTCCAAGTTTTTCTAGTCTGAAAGAGCAGAATAAAATTAATTAGTGGTTTTTTTTCCCAGATATAAAGATGATAATCCTTAATTTCACAATCGCATATAATGAGACATTTAAGATTGCATAAATCATCCGATATAAGAAACCATTTTCCTTTGCCATCAAATTTAAAAGCGGAATGGAAATTTAATCCAAAACATGTGCACATAATCTATATTGGAAGAAAATGATCCTTTTTGTAATCACAATGGCATTCCACAAACAGAAAGTTTCTTGTAGACACGTAATAGTCGGCTTTCTTGGAGAAATATGGAATTCGGATTAGGTATGTGATAACTCTGCGCGAAGACCAGGTGTATAGAAGGCTCTTACTTTATATAGCTACCGAAAAAAGTTAATTATTGACTTCTTGGTCGTTTTTAGAAGGGAAGGAGATGCAGAGTTTTTGGACAGAGAAGGAAATCAATACTAGCATGTGTTTGTGACTATAAATTAATCACCACAACAAAAGAACTTAGAATGTTAAAAATTGCAGATAAAATCATTACCTTTGTGGGCTGCAAAGTTTAATGGTGGTTGAATTTAAATATATAATAAATGGCTTAAACTGAAATTCTCCCAATGAACTTCAAATTTCACACAAGAGCTCCCATCTCTTACAGGAAGCTCAGAACTCATAAAACAGTAGCTCAATTGTAATGAAAAAGTCCAAAGTTTAATCAAAATTCTCAAAAAATTGTAAAGAAGAAAAAGGAAAAATTCAGAACAGATATCTAACAGTAACTATAAATTACAAGAAATTACAAGTTCCGCATTCCAATTATCAAGTTAACAATCAAACAAATTGAAATAATATTAAGCTAAAGATGAAAGTAAAATCAATTCACAGAGCAAATAACCTTAAATTCAATCCTAAACTAATTTGACCCCTAATCAAATAAAGGGCTAGAAATTAAACATAAAATGTCTCTTAAAAAAGGAAAATTGTCAATAAAATCCAACCCAACTCAAAAGGGGCAGATCCTAAAATTGGGAAAAAGAAAATCCAAGAAAATATGTCTGCATATCATAATTAACCAAAGCCATAAACTTCAAACAGAGCACCAGCAAGAACCAATTAATTTCCATCCACAAAAAATACAGAAATTCAAGAAATCAGCAATCATGAAAGAGACAAAGAAAGGGATTCTACGTGGAGGAAGAGGGGCCAAAAAGGGGGTTTTCCCTGAGGGGCTGAAAAGAGAGCCTCCCAAGAAACCTGGCCACACAATCCCCTTGAAGCCCATTATGATTCTTGGGACAATCGTTGACAAACATGATCACCACAAACATGGCAACGTTTGCCACAACTATCATGGGCACCAGCCATGAAGTCCACTGACTGTCCGAATACTCCATACCATACGTTGCTCCTGCAGCATAGTAAGTTTGTGGGTAGCTATGATCTCTGTTCTTTGTTGCCGTGCCCCTCTCCAGATCTCCATTCCCCATCATTCTTTACACTTTGTATGTATGTATCTATGTACTTTGAGCTATCGTTGTGTATATGTGTGTGTATTCTGTATGTAACAGAGAGAGAGAGAGAGAGAGCAATTAAATGTGGTGTCGCAGTTGAGGACACTGGTGATATATTTGGGGATTTCTCTTGAGTTGCTTGTCTTTATCAATTGGACTACCTTTTGTTTTGTTTGGTGAGCGTATTGGCAAGGGGGAGGAAGTTACAGGGGATGCTAGTCATTGCCAAAAGTTCTTTTTTTATGAGTCTTTTGAGATTCTAATATTGGTCATTCTTTTATCTTTCCCACACTGCAAGAGCAACGGGTCATTAGCTTTTTTTCGCTTGCAATTATCAAACACTGTCTACCTTTTCATGCTTGAAAGTATCTCCATCTCAATTTTGCATATTTTGTTTCATTGCAAAATTACTTATTAAGTATATCTCATTACTGGTCATAGTAAGTTCTTATATTTATGAATAGATGCATTGCTGCAAATCTAATAGGGACTAGTTACAAAGCTAATCATATTTCTTTTATTAAAGGAGAAATATACTACATTCATAGTATTGTATTTTTATAATGAAATATTTAATATACTCGGTACAAGAAGTGTACCTCATCTATAATCTATTCTTATAATCAAATATCAAATACATTTGGCAAGAACATACAACATGATTGGAAAATAACCAACCAACAAGTTCTATAACGGCAACTAAAAATCTTTATCAAAATTTATTATGTTCGGTTTTATTCCCATTTTAAACAGATAATTGTACTTTAACGAGAAAAGTATTAAGATATTTTTTTTAACCAAAATCTAAAAGCTTATACTTGAGCTTTAAGCAAAATCTTCTTTTTTATATTAATGAATAATTAATTATATCATTCCATTCAAATATGTATGTTTTCTCCCAAAAAAAAAAAGGTATGTAAACATGAGTATGTCTATTTACTATAATCCCATTTTAAGTTAAAAACAAAATGGTTAGTCAAAACTTAAGAAACTATATTACAAGGAACCAAAAAGTGCCGAGTTAAGATAGGGAAACAAGAAAGGGTGTGGAAACATTGTAAATTCCAGGCAAAAATGGAAAAGATAAATGAACCCTCCATGTGTAACTACAAAATCATACTTAAATTTTAAATGAATTAATTCTTCATGTGTAGTTGGTATAAATATATAATTTTATTCATGAAAATGATTATATTAATGTAAGTCCACGAAATATAATAATGTATACAACGTGTGGTGACAATGAAATGAAATGAAAATGTCTTATTGTTTTCTTAGACATATTCACACTTTTTGTTATTCTTTTCTTAGAATATAAGAAAATAAGTGGAATTAATATATGTGGCCAATTGGAAGAAGGTCAAATCAAACAGCTAATCATATGTGATGTGCCAACCATTTTATTTCGTTTCATTTTTAAACTTGCTTTGTTGCGCAAACGCGTTTTTGGTGCGGAGAGTACACGGAATTTGGTGTGACATTGTCTTCGAACTGCTGCACTTTACCTATATATTATCCCCACATGCATAAATTATATTTTCTTTTCTGAATTAAAATATGAACGTGTACTTTAATTATGACGTCAGTACGTTCATAGATCTGCTACAATCGAAATCAAGAATGAAACTGATAATCTCTGGAATTATAAGACCTCCATCTTATAATTGGAGCATAACCTCATTGGCCCGTTTAATAATTTTTTTTTTTTTTTGGTTGAATCTGTTTGAGATTTTAAAGGTGTTCGGCATTACTTTCAGTAGCAAGTTTTAGTTTTTAACTATTGACAAATGATTTTGGAAATGATTGGCAAAGTAATTTTTGCTTTTACAAAAATGATTTTAGGCTAAAATCAATTTGGTGCTTTTAGATTCTACTTCTGCTTTTTAGTTAAAAGATTTTTTTGAAAATATTCTGTTTTTTTGGGTAAACACTGCCATTAGTGTTTTAATACTTTTTAACTTTTAATTGCAAACATTCTCTACTCTTGCTATTCACTTGTACAACTAATTGTTTAACTTTTCTACATAAAAATCACTTACTTTTAAAGTAGAAGTAATGTCAAACACCCTCTTTATATTATTTTAATTTGTTTATTTGAGTCATAATAATTTTTCAAATAATAAATACGCAATTATAGTTCCAAATAATGTGTTCATTTAAGGGGAGTTTATCCACCACAAACTGACAGATTCACATGCTATTAATGTTTGTTATATTTAGGTTAGTTATACTGCGAAGTTATGCTGGCGGTTAACAAATGAATTTGACTATTATTGTAATAAAATATCAAATAGCTAAATTTAAAAGTTTTTAATAAATGATTTATAGCTAACATAGTTTGACATTTTTGCTCAAAGTAAAACATTTTAGATGGTGATGACTAATGGTAGGTAGATCCACTCCCTACCATACTTAAAAAATAATTAATAAAATACTATATTCTATCATATACTGCAAGAAAAACACTTGGTCACTAAAGAAAAATTTGTAACCAATAAAAATAGATGATATTTATGATGAATCCCCAATGAGTTTAAAAAATAAGCAAAATATGTATGAATAACAACACTTATAACAAACTTGTAATTAATTTCTATAACAAGTTTTTAGTTCACAAAAATTAGTATTGCAACATACTTCAATTTCGTCATAAAATTAATCAATGACAAAGCATTTATTGACAAATTTGTAACGAAATAATTTGTGATGAATTTCTTAAATTGTATCGAATTTTTTCGTGAGTGAATGGAGTATTTTTTTTGTAGTGATAGTCTATGGTACTCAATACTAATGGAGGAAAAAATGCTTAAAAGTCATTTTAAAATTGAAGGACATTTTTCGTTATGTCTCCGATAAATATAAAAGAGCCAAAAAGTACTAGTGTAAGACTCGACTTGTGACAAAAGGTTGTAGTGATTCATTAAATTAGATTTAGAATTGCATTAAATTAATGAACGTTAAAATTATTTTTTCTCCAAATCTAGATGTAATGACTAGTAGGTTTTATCTAATAACCAAGAATATAAGGTCTGTAAAATTGGAAATATCAAACGATAGATGAGATGAAAAACATCACTGCTATAAAATTGAGTCATGATAGATGAAAAACATCACTGCTCACATTAAGAGGTCCGGTAAAAAGCTTGTAATTCTATTTCTTTAGTACGATGATATAGTGAAATGATATTTGCAGAGCAATTTTTAGTATCTTGCAAGGCAATTCAACAAAATAAAATGAACACTCTCACCCTCCCTAAACGACCAACCTACCTCTCCTATTAAATATTTTGCTATTTTTTGTTTCTCTCTTGTGTAACGTTGTATGTTGATTTTTTATTTTTTTTATATTTTTTTTTTTGGGTGAATTCGAATTACGACCCGAATCGAGAAGCTAGTGATGCAACCCGAATTAGAGAAAAAAATGGGAATCAGTATTGGGCTCCGGGCTCAAGCCTGTATTTCTTCTTGAAGTCAGTTTGGGCCTACTTTTTTTTAAAAAAAAAGCGTCCGCGACAGGCACGATAATTACTAAATTGCGCCCATCGCGGGCGCAATTCTCTAGAAATTACGCCAATTGCAGGCGCAATTCACTAAGGATCACGCCCATCATGGACGCAAGTAATTTTTATTTATTTATTTATTTATTTACGCCCATGATGGGCGCAATTCACTAAACATTGCGCCTATCGCGGGCGCAATTCTCTAGAAATTGCGCCCATAGAGGGCACAATTCACTAAGGATCACGCCCACCATGGGCGCAAGTAATTTTTTTTTTTTTTTTATTTACGCCTTATCTGGGCGCAATTTGTCCATTTGTGCGCCTCCCACGGGCGCAATATTATTGTTCTGCACGCCTGTGGGAGGCGCAATTTTTTTTTTTTTTAAAAAAAACAAAACCGCTTCCTCTTTTTTTTCAATTTTTTGTTTCAAATTCAACTTTTTACCTCACTACTAGAAGAATTTTGCTCGTAATTTGGCTAATTCATGTTAAAAATGTTGAAATTTATACGATTTTACTATTAAATGCACTATATATTCAAAAAAATCTCATTTATAAGGGGTGACGGTTTATATAAAAAAATTTTAATTGCTCTGTGTTAATAATTTACGCTCTGTATTTGGCACCCCCGATGATATATTACCAGCTGGGAACGATAATGAGTATGTTAAGACTATTTAGAAATGATTGTCATCGAACTTTATGCTGAAGTGCATAGATGAGACAAACTATGCATTGGGTATTAAAACACATATGGATAATTTTAGCAGATTACCTGAGTTGTCTCGAGAATCATACATTAAAATGACGTTAGATCAATTTGTAATGAAAAGGCTTTTGAATTCATATGAACTAATGTGGCCAAACACGAAAGTTTAAGCCATGAAATGTGCCAACATACTTCTGAGGAGAAACGTGAGTTATGTAAAGTACCATATTCCACCTCTTGATATGATCAAATTTGTGACATAAGCTTTTGTAGTACAAGAACATTTTTTGTTAAGAAAAGATTAATAATATTTGGGTATAGTAAGCAATTATATGGGAGTTGTCACTATTTATTGAGATAATAAATCAGGCATTGCTTACACCAAAGATCTCATATATCATGGAAAAATTCAACATAAAGGCACAAAGTACAACTTTAATAAGATATAAAATAAGAAGGAAGTGAGAATGTCAATGCCTATGACGGTGGTTGATTCTTTTCCTAAGCAAATACCTAGACATTCTTTACAAGTCACATTAAATCATTAGGATCGCATTGAACTTCATCATCATTCATGAGAACATCTATGTTGTAATGCTATCCTTTTTGTGATATTTGCATATTTTTCACAAGTTTTATTTCATACGTCTTCAGCTTATATTTCAATATCTTATGTAAACATATGTTGTTATCAATTAAAAGTACATTAGACAAGTGAAGATTAACTCTCTCTCTCTCTCTCTCTCTCTCTCTCTCTCTCTCTCTCATACAAGCAATGCCTTGATGTTGAGTAACGTGT
This sequence comes from Handroanthus guayacan, assembly GCA_014898755.1. Taxonomy (NCBI): domain Eukaryota; kingdom Viridiplantae; phylum Streptophyta; class Magnoliopsida; order Lamiales; family Bignoniaceae; genus Handroanthus; species Handroanthus guayacan. Next base: position 259,919 of record JACFYI010002285.1, read on the forward strand.
AGAGATGAGCACTATCGATATTATTGAAAATAATCACGTGTCACCTTATCTTTTATGACAAATGAAATTACGACTCAATTGTTTTGGTAATAAAAAATGTATCTCCCATAATTCATGGAATTTGTCAAATAGCTATATGTGAATTTTCTTGAGATCGTCATTCATGCAGAGAGCAAACACAAAAGAAAACTCAAGTTAGTATTTGACAAACTTCAGCCAAGATCTATAAGATACATCATTGGGTACCATGACACATGCTTCTAATTGAGGAGAAACATATCAACTTACGTTTTTTATACCACGTTTGTCAAAGGTGACCCAAGGAGTACTGCGTTAGTAACCCCATCTGTAGCATTAGCCCTGAATACTATAAATTTTTGGGTATATTTGAAAGAGAAACAAACAAGACATTCGGTCATTATCCTCTAGATGAAATGACATTGGACTTGCTTCATATGTGTTAGCATATTTGCATGATGGAAGCATTACATCTCAGAAGACTTGAATCCAAACCTAGGCTAATTAATATCAAGTATTTGATTTAATATGTTTGTCAGATCCAACAGCGAGAAAATCAAGTCTCAAGCCGCCTCAGCATTCAAGTCGGAAGAATCATCTCAATGGAATGACACACGGATCCTAAGGTTGTAGAAAACATAATAATTCATAATGGCCAAGAGAAGTAAATGTTGATCCTTACAATTTCAAGAAATTCTAGTTCAGATGTACCTTCAGACTGAGGGAGCTTGAAAAGCAACATGTAAAAGAGACGTGCCCAGACAAGACATAATAGAAGATATGCCATTTTGAAGGGAAACCAAGTTTGGAATAATAACTTTAACAAGCTAATTCTGAAAAACAACCGAATCAGTACAAAAAGTAATGTAATAGAACCGTGTCTGTTCCAATGTCCACCATATAGAACTAAGTAAAACATTTAAGATCTGCGAAAACTTAACGCTTGCCACCGCCGCCTCCAATCTTAGGACCCTTAGGTGCAGCACCCTTCGGTACGTTGCCCTTGGTGGTCTTCTGCTTGGACATCAATTCTGCCCTCTTGGCCTTCTTCTCATCCTTGGTTTTCTTGATTCTCTCCTTGATTTCACTGAGATCAAAAACAATAAGTGATTAAAGGTTCTAAATGCAATAAGTGATTAAAGGTTCTAAATGCACATCTATTTTTATCAAAAAACCAGTAGGGCATGCAACCGATCATTTTTAACTCTTTAACATACCGTAAAGCAGCTTCACGAGCAGCATCACGGACCTCCGGCTTCTCAGTTCTTCTCTTCTGAATAACTTCCAATGTAGCACCAACAATAGACCTTGAGTAAGGCTTCTTGGTGGTTCGGCGCCTCTTCTTCACAGCTTCAGCAGCAATGTCCTAGAGATCAGTGAAATAATCAGTCACTAACTAGAAAATCCATGAATAAGGCCAACGCATTCAAGGAATAAAGTGCGAGCAGAAACATATATCACAAGGATCATCATGCAATTTACCTTCTTATGTTGTTTCCGGTATACAGCAGTCCAAGTAAGCTTTGCCGGTCTCAGGCGATTGTGGAAGTACCTCTTGCATTTTGAGTTAGCAAAGAGGAAAACCTAAAACAAGAGCCCAAAAAGATTGTGAGCCTTACAACAGCAAGAAGCTTGTGGTACGTTCAAAAACTGAGGAATGCTGAAGGATGGCTGTGCAGAGAAGCCGCAACGGCAAAACCATCCCTGTTATCTCACCTGTGAGTCCGAACGAATAAATCTAATGCCCTTTCCAGGGTATATCTTGGCACCACTAAAGCGGCAAAGCTCTGTCCTGGTAATCCAAGATAAACAATAAATTAAAATTTATCTCGAATAATAAGATCTGGATTTGGGTGCCACTCCATCATGTCGCATAAGGCATTAAAGCATGCAACTAACAATGACCCAGCTATGACTAGACCATAAAACTTAGCAAGATCATACTTCATACATACACAGAATTGGGGCATCAATCAGGAATTATGAAGTCAGTCTCCATCAGTAGGAACATCAAAAAGCATAATTATCAGCCAAATTAGTTTCTTATTAAAAAAACCATGTTTTTCAGGAAAATCAATGTTCGCACGTGGCCAGCTATTATAATTTGAGCTTAGACCAGCACAGAAACTGCAGCAGAAAACAAGTGGTGACAACATAAGAACTATTTAAAACAAATTAAAAAGCATCTCCGATGCTTCCTAAGGAATGGTAAACGGCAGACAGAAGCAATGCTGAGGCTTATAATCCTCAGGCACTTCTATTGGCAGATTATAGCAAAATCCACTCAGAAACTGCAATGGCAGAATACTCCTATTAAAAACAATAAAACAAAGGATATACGGCGTTAATAGTCAATCTTATAGAACCCATCCGCAACCCAACCCCATATAAATCGTTAAATCTGTAGCAGAAAAAGCTAATTTGATTAAAGCAAGACAAAAAGAAAATCAAGAATCTAAATACACATCGAAAGCCTCCGAAGATATATTAAAATTTAAATCGTCTTCACATGGCAGAGAAGGATATAACCCCCTATAGCTTTCGGCATGCAAGAACCTCAAATGTATTTGTCACGGGCATAGAGATAGAGAGACAGAGAGAAGCTTACTTGAGAACCATGGCTGTAAGTGTTGCTCGCCGCGCTCTGTTATTTTCTGGGGTTGCAGAAACCCTAAAGCTCCAGCAAGAGCAATATAATGCAAGTAGTGCGGCGTCGTATTAAACTTGGGGTTAGGGCTTTCCAACGGTATTTATTCTGCACTGGACGATTAATGCATTCCTAGTGCAACTTGAAGACTGAAGCCCAATAATGATGCTAGGAGAGGCCCAACAATTAAATCCTTTATTTCAAAATTGTTGTTGCCTCGTTGGAAGTTAAATATTATTAGTTATGTTTTCAATGGACCATTTATGACGTAGTTGCGAAATCAATCATCTTTTTATTTTCATTAGGGGTGAATTTGTTCATAGGGCTGAATTAGACTTAAAGTTCATTTTTAAGATGGTATTAAATCCAAATCCATCCTTAATGCTGGGCTAGCTAAAGTTGTTGAATCACTCATTTCATGTTGTTCTGCCCTCCATATATTTATTTGTGAGCATGCAGAAATATATTAGAATTTCGCATTTTAAAAAGTAAGAAAAAGCCATGTTCCCAATTTTTCCCCAAAACTGGCCCAATGTTTGTTTTTCTTCGGCCCAATCCAATCGATCACTGAACACAACCAAACATAGCCTTCATTCTTCTTATAAAACAGCACCAAAGACTGAACTGATTATATAGTTAGGAGACTAATTTCCCATAAAATATTCCATGTTAATAGTCAAAACCGGTTCGATGCCGAATAAATCCATTTATGGTTGTCTTCAGCAGATTTCAGCAATGGGATGAAAACTGATACTTGCGGAAAAATTAAGTTAACGTTTGTTCTTCCTTACAAGTTATCACATCCCATGTCGATGTCCAACCAGGGAAAAAAATAAATAATAAAAAAAGGGAATCATATGCCGTGCCAAAACTGGATCAGCAACCAGTATGCTCGTAATATTGCGCAGTATGCTTTAAATTCTTCAGCAGATCTAGCATTGACAATGGGGACAGAAGGACCTGACAATACTCGTCATTAGTAGTAGCAAAATCTACAAACATAGTTTCAAGACTAGCGTAGTCATATCCATGGTGCATATGCTATCTCAACATATTCTTCAAAAGCTAGAAGTGGTATCCACTTCATATTAACCTGCTTAATTAAGCTAGGAAGGCCTTCAAAATCCTATCTGCCGGCTAATTAAGCTGCCTTGGCCGTTTCCCTAACCAATGCAAGCTTCGCCATCAAACCACACAACTGAAGATAGGAACCAACTCCATCACAAATCCTCATGTGGGCAAATCCAGTTTCCTGTCAAAATCATCACAAGATTAAAATCCAGTTAAAGGGGCCATAGAACAGGAACTTAATTCTGGTTTCATGAAAAATTTAAACTAAAACAATCAAAAGAGCAGCAGATTTGGTGAAAAAAAGAGCGGCTCGGTTAGGAGAATTTGTCACATGCTAAATCCAATGAGCTATCACACAAGATGATAAAGATGAAAATCTCCCAGGAAAAGCAAGGAAAAGAGGTATTGTCATCATCGCCAAACCTTCATGAATTCCAACTTCAAATACTCTGGCATATCATAATTCTTTATGATTCGAAAAAGGGTGGTGATTATATCAGTGGGAGAGTAACCCAAATCATAGAGCTGCTTCAGTCCAGCACAAGCATCATCAAATTTCCCCTCAATTACTTGGCGCACCATGTTTTTGATATGCAAGGGATGGGGCTGATCACATACCTGGAGTCAACGGAAATTTATAGTTAGTATGAAGAGTTTTGAAAATAAATATAAGACAACGCTGATTTCCAAGCGTTCTGACCTTGAAAACATTTTCTTGATTGACAAACCCGAATCCACTGTGTGTGGCTTGCAAGTTATTCAGTGCTTGCCTCATGTCACCATCAGCAGTGAAAATAATAGCTTCAAGACCTTCTGGGACGTAAGGTACCTACAACAGTATAAAGTATGTCAAGTTTTGGGTTGATTATGAAAATTCATTTCAGAACTGGGTAAAAGCTTCAAGCCATTGTACAAAGGAGATACAGAACATGACATCTCGTTAACTTAAAAATCAATCCTCGTATGTAATGTGTTCGAGTCACAGCCATAAAATGATAGTGAAGAACTGTAAATGAAAATTTCTGCAGGGATGCCTAGCAAGAAATATATTAAAAGAAAAGTCCAAAAATGCTTTTAGTCCCAAGGAAGAGAAGGAAAGTGTTTCTGTAGTTACAAGCATTAAGTGATTTTGAGGGAAAAAAATATGAAAAATAAAATAAAAAGAGGAAAAAGGAAAAATGGAAAAAGAAAAAAAAAAGGCAACCAAAGACACCTCCAATTGAACGATTATTCCTTTTCCCCTTCTAAAATATGGAATAATTACTTCAACTGCCCTCTATTTACATGAGCAAGCACTTCGTCCATTTATTTCAACAGGTGGCATGACTGCTTTAAAAGCTGCTATGATGTATATAGCTAGTTTTCTGAATATAATAAATTTATCCTCCTAGGGAGCACAGAATATCCTAGTGCCACCAGGAAAAGGAGATGCTGTACCACGATTCCTCTTTCATATTTTCAAGAAAAGTAACACTTGTGGTGAAGGGATTTATCATTCTCCCCTCACAGAATTGAAGAATTTAGTTGAGGTGGTCATTCTAAAAATTAATTTGACTCATTTATAAAACAATGCAAAAGATGTAGATTTGACTCATCTATAAACCACAATGCAAAAGAAGGCAGTGCAGTCATTGTAATTTTCTAAGTCCAAATGAGAAACAAGATTGAAATTTGCAGCCAAAGGACTTTATGTGAAGATGACAAACATGTTGAACAATCTTCGACTTACAAATTTCCACACGAACAAAAGGAGAGAAAAGGGGCCTGTGATGTAAAAAGTGCTATCAGTAACATACTAACAACTTCACAATATGTGATTAAAGTAATGATGAAGGAAACACCAATCAGCCAGCAGATTATAGGAATGCATGATGGAAAAGAAAGGCAGTACCTTTTCTGCTGCAACCACCGTCATGAGACGTCCAAGGATCTCTTGATCAGATAATCTAGCAAACCGGACAAGGGCGCATCTACTCTGAATAGGCTCAATAATCTTTGAAGAAGTGTTACAAGCGAGTCCAAAACGTGTGGAATTCGAATATATTTCCATAGTCCTCCTCAGGGCTTGTTGAGCTCCAGATGTCATGCTAATTTTCATCCAATATGGAACAGAGAGAAAAGAGTTAGACACAACAAACATAAGTAAAGAACTTCAATTATGCCTGCAATTACATATGAATAATGCAGCAAATCCATTTGTCTATAAAGCTAGTGAGTCAGACTAGGCCCTAAACATGAATCGGAAGAGCCAAAAGAAGTAGACTGAAAATTAAAGACGCCTTTGCATTTCACTTACAAAGAACAGCCACTGAAATGATAAGACCACTCACCTGTCAGCTTCATCCAAAATTATTATTTTGTGCCTTCCAGGAGGCAATGTAACTTTCTTCTGGGCAAACATCTTTATTTTATTTCTCACAACATCAATCCCTCTGGAAAAGAACGATTGCAAAGACTTAAGAAAAGCAACAAAAAGTGACCCCAAAGTAAACAAAATTATAGTAAAAAAACATTACATACCTATCATCTGATGCATTTAGCTCTAAAACTGCCTCTCTATAGTTTGGTCCTAGAAGTTCATGCGCAAGAGCCAATATGCTAGTAGTCTTACCTGTTCCAGGAGGACCCTGCAAAAGAATTCAAGAGTGATTAGTGAAAGAATGTAATTATTTACTCATAATTTTCATCATTTGAAGGTATTAATCAATGTGCTGAAAGATGTTTTCAGGGATTAAAATTTCTTATCATGGATGAAATCCATATCAGCTACCTTATTTGCCTGAGAAGTCAATAGACAAGATAATATGTGTGAAAAAAACATCAACTTTCATAACTACCCGAGTTAAATAACAAATTATCCAACATATACATGAGTGAAAGCATGTCATTGAGTTACAACAGACACATTTAATATTAAAGGAGTATTATGGCTAACTGAAGTACATAAGAAATACTAAATACATCAGAAATTTGTATGGTGAGGGTATAAAATATCATTTTCTAAAGAAGGAAACAAGAGCCAAAGCACCTAAATGTTTCAAGACGTTAGATTTTGAAAATACCACCACCACACCATCGCCACCAGATTTCTTTCAGCGGATTCAGACTATAAGCTCAAAACAACAAAAGAAACTAAAACTGTAAACTATAACATTACATAAAATGTGCCATCAGAAGGTACAAAAGCTGAGGAATATGGTATAACATGCATTCCTAGCCCCTAACCAAAAAATCTCACACGCTACACCTCCTTGCTCTTTCTCCACCCTAGTTTCAACTAGACAATTTCAATTTCCTCTTTCCAGTGTACTCCAAACTCCAAGATTACTTGCTACTGAAGAGAAATTGAGAGAAAAACCAAGAAAACGTGTAAATCTGATGCTTACGGCTAAAATGAGGTTGGGCATGTTGCCATCCCGAGCGATGACTTGGAGCCTAGAGACGGCGTCTTCATTACCAACTATCTCCGCTACCTTAGTTGGTCGATACTTCTCCACCCACGGGATCTCTGGGCCCAGGGCCGACGAAGAAGAAGATGACGACGCCATTGACTACGTAATCGAGGACTTTCGCATACACTAATAAATTGATGGAGATTAAAACCCTAAGTCCCTAGCTAACAGGACGAGGCGGGAGTTTTTGGCGGATGAAGTACAAGCACTGGTTTTGTTTTAGAAAGCAAGCAGGGAAGAAAGTGTTAATTTATTATTAACAGGAAGTAGCGTTTCTCCGCTTTTCACTAGCGATATCTTCATGTCCCTCATTTGGGTATTTTCGTTATTTCCATGTTAGGTTATTTTGCCATTTTCTTTATTTTGAGATTTACCTCTTTCTTGGATTTTCCTTTTGTCCACGGTTGCTACACTTTGTAGGGTTTTAATCCCCCAAAATTATAGAATTGTGTGGTAAAATATGTATGTATATTGATTGTGTCTTATTTGGTTTGTGTCTAGGGAGAAATTTTTGGGGTTTTGCTTTTATTGTGTGCAGTATCGTTCTTGTTCGATTTTGTTCAATTTCATTTATTTATAAAATTAATTATCTTTTTTGTTTCCTTGAATGTCAATCAAATAAATAGAGCGTTCAAGAGCATTATTAGATGATACTTTTTCTGTTATAAATTTACTAGGCTTTAGTGGCTTTCCAAAGATTCATATCTGATAATACATAATCCTTTTTTCTTTTCATTGATATTAAAATGTAATTTTTTGTTTTTTTTTAGGAAAATATTAAATTGTAATCGATCATATTAACATTGAACGAAAATTGACCTATTTAAGGGTTAATCTACCTCACTTTCTTCTTTAAGGGTTTTTTTTTTCGGGGGGAGGGGGGGGTGGTCTTTACAAATGGGGGAAAAAATCAATTATATTTTTACTTAGTTAGAGGTGAACTTTCTATATATTGATTTTTATATATAATTATGAAATAAGTGCAACTTATATATGCCTAATATATTTGGGATCTCCTATTTCAAATACTATTTTACCTCATATCACATATCTTTAAATGCATATCATGTGTATTACATTTATTACTAAATATTTTTATAAGAAAATATTTAATACATGTGACATATATTTAAATAGAAAATGAAATACCAATTTGGAATAAAGGATTCCACCTTGTGTAGATATAAGTTGATTGAGCGAGGATTTTAAAAAATTTAGGAAAATGATATTTTTAAATTTGGATTGAGCCATGTCCCTATTTCCTCCCAAAATCTATCCAATGCTTGTCTGTATTTCCTTGGCCCAAAATCCATCAATTGAACACAAGTACACAACCAACTAGAAGCTCTCAATGGGTTGCATTTGATTCAAATTTTAATATTTTTAATTGATTAAAATATTCAACGAATAAGATTCAATTCTAACATAAATAGATTGAATATGAAATTAAGCGATCCAAACTAGTTGGCCTTTTTCTAAAATCTTGTTTTCTCATATGCTTGCAGTTCAACTAACAAATAAAATTTATCACTAGGATTGCCGTGACATAAACATTGGAGAGTGATGGTCTAAACAAGTATAATGCAAGGCTAAAACAGCAAATTGTATAAAAACAAAAACTGAATAAGTTGAATTAATCCCAAAAATCGATAATGAAAGAGAAAATGCGTAGTTAGGAAAAAATAAAAAATAAAAAATAAAATGGAGAGAGAGAGGAAAACAATGCTACATTCAGAACACCAAACAACAGCAGATACTTTGCTCTTTAAAAAAGTAAAGACATCATAAAGAAGAAAAAGTCATCTAAACCTTACAATTTCATATTAAGAACAAAATATTTAAATCCGTTCTTTAATAGAGAACAAAAGATCAAAATTTCTGTTGCAGATTTTTACGAAATTAAAATCTTTAAAACTTACAAGCGGTCAACATTTTCAATTTTCATTTTAATTAGAATCATTGCTCATTTTTATTTTATAATAACACTTCCACTAGCGGCCATTACGTGGCTTTAATTCTTTTTACCATTATGATCTTCATCCTACGCTATAAACACGTGACTCTAAAAGAAGACACACTCACAAAACACTTCCTACTCTTGCATATTTTATATACTTGAGAGCAATCGACAATGTCTTATTCCTAATTTCTGTGTGATCGTGCTCATACTAAAAGACAGTGGCATAGCTACTGGGTTTTACTTGGGATTATGATCAACCACCAATACCTACACCAGGAAAGACAATTACTTTCTTAGATCAGCGTCAAGTGGCATGACTCCTAATCAGGACAACCGTTTATATTTCAATATTATATCCTATATGTTTGTTATTTTGATTAGGTGATTGATTTTATATTTACATAAATCTTTAAAATTTCTACAACAATTTCAAAATGGCCAATGAAGAAGAAAGGTAAACTAACCCAAAATTGAAATGGCCAATGAAGAAGAAATGCACTTGCAGATAGAGAAATCCTCATCTCAAACGTGACAGTATGCTCTGATTTTGAGTGGGACAATAGAAAGTGCATGAGGAAAAACGCCGTGGTGAAAAACAAAACAACCAGAAGAAGAATGCATAAAAAATTAAGACCTCAGGCCACAAATCGAGTAGAATAGAACCCATTAATGTAGCGGTGGGGTCAAAACAACGTTTCTTTGATATGATAACTACAAAAAGAAATTGAAAAATTGGCATCTCTCGGAGAACATTGCCAATTGGATTTTCTATTCCAAAATGATATTTTATTTTCTATTTTATCTCTTAGATGGATATCAAGTGTATTAAATATTTTCTTATAAAATCATATAGTTGTGAATGCCATATATTTTGCAGGCATCCATACAATCGATTGAAATAAAACATGAGTTGGTATTGAGAAATCTGAATGTGGCACAATTGTAGCCATGCAGGTATACTTTTGTAGAATAGAATCATAATAATAATGAGACTAATGTCCCATTTAACTTTCCATGTCGAACTTGATCAATGCGAAAAATGTCAGTCAAGAGAACACTAATTGCATTTAAAACCATCCTATTCAATATTTTCAATGCATAAAAATTATAACAAATCTTGATTATTATACCTATCGTACTCAATATTTTCAAACAAATTGTCCAAATATATTTTTATTTTCACATAGAAACTCATAACTATTATGTTTTGAAAGTGATGGAAATTGAAAATGAAAACAAAACCATGCAAAACCCTTTAGTTCTTGGTGATAATATGTTTTTATGACCAATGTTTCCAGTGTGGAGTTAAGATGTTCATATTGCCAAGAGCATCCAATTACTCCCAGACATGATGGATCCGTAGTGTGAGTTGTTCATGAATTTTAAAACCGAACTAGGCCTGTAAATGGGTAGGGTATTACCCTATCCATACCTATACCCTAAAATACCTATATAACAAAACTCTATATTCTATTCTACCCAATGGATATTGAGACCCATAGGGTCTATCAATTGGGTCTACCCTATCATATTAATACCCTTTGGGTCTACCCTATTTTACCCACGACCCATTGGGTCTATAAAAGTAGGATTGTCAATTCAAATATTCGAATATTGATGTTCTCATTATCTGGATGTGGATCGAATTAAATTTTTATCAAATGCTAAAAATAAATATTTGCATCTGCATTCGTCGAATATCGATCGAATATTCGATATCTGTTTTAATTGCTAGAAAGCAGATGTAATATCCAAATATTGGTATATTCATTATTCTCAATCTTCATCCTGTATTTGGATTTGTCACTTCACATATTTGAATTTATTATGTTAATATCCAAAAATTAAAGTTCATGAGTAAATCATTTCAAATATTCTAGTATAGTTTGAAATCTTAATATATAGCGTATAATTCTTAGACATGCATTAAGTTTGCACATACATTTATTAACATACATTTCATCTTGATAGCAATAATTTTAGATTAATTAATAATTAATAAAAATGTGATGATATATGAGTAATTTTTTAGTATGGGTATAGCCTTTACCCATACCCATGGGTAAGTTATGGGTCTAGACCCTAACCATACCCATTAGAATATTTTCAATAGGTAAAGGTAGGGTCTGGGTATGGGTAATACCCTACCCATTGATAGTCCTAAACCAAACGTCATTGCACGAAGTGTAGTTTTTTTTTTCTTTGTTTTTTTCCTTTGTTTCTTCGTTCTTTATTTATTTATTTATTTATTTGTTTTTGAAAAAAGAAAAAATCAAAGATTTGGTATCTATGAAAATCATACCAAATAGTTTAGTATGGCACAGGTTTTAAAAATATAATACTGTAAAAAACGTAACAAAAGGTAATTATGTGTATATATACATACACACTGTAAAACATAAATAGTTCCATTTTTCTCTTTGTTCATTCATTTATATTTTACTAGTCTATAAGTCATCTCTAAGAGAAGAAGAGGCTCAAGACAAAAAGAAAATTTCTAATTTTACACCTCTATTTCACTTTTATTTCTATTCTCTTTTGAAATTGTCACCGTCTTTCTTTTTTACCCTTTTTTTGGCCTTTTTGTTTTTCTTAAGATTTTCATGTCCATTCCTTGTTTGTTAACCAGACATCATAAACTTATTGTTTTTATTTTGTCTTTATTGAATTTTAAACCTTTTTATGTTATCTTATTTATATTTAATTTTCAAATATTTTTTTTCAAATCACAATATTGCTTAAAAATAAATACTATAATAAAAAAATTTCAAATAACTTAATATATATACCAAACCATACGGAAACCATGTAATCCAAATGTGACGGCATTAGTATCAAAAAGTCCAGTTTCATTATTAATTGTCTAAAAACCGTACTTATGATACTGTATAAAATTTCGACACCCTTATAATGTAGCAAGCAATTCGTAAACAAGCCTGAGCTATATTTTCCCAAAGCCCTTAGATGAAGTCGCATTGACCAATCTTAAAAGCCTCCATTAAAGAATAAATCGGGTGTTCAATCCAAAGGACAAAAATGAAAACAAAAAAGAAAAAAGGAAAATCCAAGCTATCTACTCAGATTGAACCTCACAGGTGGCCCGATGCTTAATAATCCAATCATAACAATTGGATTGGGCTCCAAGAAAACACATTCCCCCTGACATTTCTTTCCATCTTAAGCCCATTAATCCCATTGATTAACTTCTAATGGCCCAGCCTGTAGCCCCGTTCCTCAACATAGTACGATGAAACACCAGTGTCATAACACCTGTCACATTAGTTGGTAGTCTGTTAAATCCAGTGGCTCCCCATCCCCCATAGACCTCATATCCGCAGTAAAAGTCATGATCAAAATAGCCTAAGATGCTCCAACCTTTGCCGTTCATAATTTATCAAGCCACGGAGGGTCGGGATTCTTATTACTCCCAGGATCGAACGGCTCAAAGTTGGCACCGGTTCCACGCGGCTGCACCTGAGCTCCACCTTCCTCGTCCTCATTTTTCTTCAATCGCTTCGGCCCGATTGAAACCCCAAAAATCCTCGCGCACATTTCTCCCTCCTGTTCCGCCGTCCCTCCGTCACTATCCGTGGTGGCGGCGCCTTCTTCCGGCATGCACTGTATCAAATCTAAAGCTCCTCCCTCAGGCGGTGCACTTGTGCTTGCCTCACCTTGATTCGCCGCGTAAGTCGACATCATGTTGTATATATTGACACACAAGCTCCTTAGCCGACTTAGTTCTTCGCTTAGCTGCGAATTCTCTCTCCTCAATCTGTCATTCTCTTCCAATATCTCCGGCGCAGATGTGCAAGCACGCAACGCCATCGAGGTGGCGGCGCCGGCCGTTGTTGCTGCGGGTGAGGAGTTGGAGGAGAGCACCTGCTCGTCAGCAGAATTCGTCGGAGAAATTTGCATGGCCGTTGGAGGCGACACTGCGACCGTCACTGCTTGTGCATTAGCTCCTACCGCCGTCGTTGCTGCCACTGCCGCCGTGGTTGAGATCTTCCGGCGTTGAATGTCTTTCAACAGTGCCCTTTCCCCTCTCTTAAAACAGTCATTCGAGAATTCCCATCTATCGGGGACTACTTTGTGAAATCCCTGCAAATCGAACCGGGGGGGTTAAAAAAAAAAAAAAAGTTCCAAAAACGATAGAGATTTAAAATAAAAAAAAAAGACAACAATATGAATACACGAGTGAAAAAATCGCATGAAAAATCATGTGAATATGTGTATAGATAGAACGCCAAAAATAAGTAAAAAGACATCAGATTCTTTCCGAAAAGGGAAAAAGGAAATGCAGAAAAACCCCAAGAAATGCAATTATTTATTTATTTAACCAGAGGAATATATTCCAAAAACGTGAACAATTACGCCAAAAAAAACAAAAAAAAAAAAAAGGAAGAAGAAGAAAAGTAGAAAACAAGCATAGTTAGCTGCAAAAGGAAGGAAATGACTAGATGCATTATTAATATTAAACAAAGTAACATCAACATTGATATTTTTAGATGACGTTTAGAGAGACTCACATAGGTGTTGAGTTGTCGAACAAAGCTGGAAAAATTATTGTGTTTGAAGTATTTAGGCAGCAAATCTCTGGCAAATTCCGCTGGTCGCCATACGATGAAAGTCGTCCCGTCTTCGCTCCACGAGATCAAATCGTCGATGCTTGGATCGTCCACCAATTGGTAAGTTTTTGTCAAAAATGGCGTCGGAACTTTCCTCTGTGAATCTCCGCCGCCGCCTTCTGCCATGGACTCGCCGCTCATGTCATTTTCCCGATACCACCCCGCCGCAGATTCAAACCCTAAAAAATTTAAATGAAAGCTGAAATTTCCAATTTTTTTAATCACAACAGAAGAACAAACATTTAATTGGCTTCTCTTATCTTGCCATTATTGTGATTATTTATGAAATAAAATTATTGTTGTTTTGCAAAAGCACGCTCAAACTACAAATTATAAACAAAAATTAGAGCCTCACCCCTTCACATTTAACCCCACAGAAAAACAACTTTTGTGCTTCAAAAAACACACACACAAACATATACATATATATTGATCAACGGAAGAAAAATGATATAACATTTTCTAAAATTACATTTGTGATTAATAGATATGAAAAGCCTAAAAGATAGAGATTCAAACCATATTAACTTAAAAGAGTAAAACAGATGAGATGTTTTTAGGTAGATATATATCAAACCTAAATGATACAAAAAGCTTGATAACTTGTTTCTTCCACAAATGAACCACAGAAACCATCAAATAATCTGTCTCTTCATTACCTCGGAAGAGAAAAGGACAACGAAAAAGCGTCAGCTTTAGCCGCTTCAAAGTCCAAATACTGACTACTTTTCAGTTTTCGTCACAGAGTACCGATGAAGTCTGAAAAAACGCGCAGAGATACACACAGTGAAGGTGTGAGAAAAGAGAGGTGGTGTTGTCTCTTTCTAGAAACTTCAAAGGAGGCCAAGTGAGGGCTTCGGACTAAATTAGAAGAACAATAATGGCTTAATGAGGGAGAGCATTTCGGGGGTCCGATAAGCAAAACGGGTCGGGTGGGTCCGCCATAAAATTTGGGCCCATTGAAGAAGCCGCCAGAAGGTTGCCCTCGCGCTCTCTACAAATCTCGTTTTCGCGAAGTTTCTTGCTTCCAAGATAATTATCCAGTGTGGTCGCATTTATTTTACTAAACTGCAACCCATACTGTGTGTATTGTACGCTGCGACAGTGACGGTTGACTCTCGCTTTGACGTTAATGTACAATTCCTTACAGCATTGGAGAAACCGAGGTGGAGTAAGTGGGGGCACAGAGAGAATTGAGTGGGATTTAAATGCGGTTTCGGCTTTTTTATACGTGTCCGATTGTTTGTGGGAGAATTGGATAAGGATGGTGGTGTCATTTGGGAAAGTGGGTCCCACAAGAGGAAAAAATAAAAATAAAATCTGGGTTGAGCTAAAAATAAATAACGGAAAGAATAGATTACGTAATGAAAGCAACACCAATTACCAATAAAAGAGTATATCACTCCAGGGCCTCTGAATTTTTAGCAAGATTAGGAAGTTTTAGAGCCTGTGGGGTTGTATGTCATTTCAAATTTAATATTTGGCATATTTGATATTTCTTAGAAATAATATATCAATAAGATAAATTAAAAAACTTCGTTATTGATTTTAATATAAAGATTAAAATACATTTGGATGATTAAATTAATCATTGCTAATTTTTATGTAAAAAATATATTTGAATAATTGATTTAAAAATATTGAAAAAATTACGTTGATAGACTTTTTGCCAAATTGATCAAGTAAACAGCTCATCAAAGTAAGCTTACTAAACCTTCCAAGATATTTAAAGTAAACAACCGACCAAATCTATAATATTCACTTTAAACCAGAATTTAAACCGTTTATTAACTAAACCCTTATTAATTCAAAGATCCAAATTGGACATGGTCTCATACGTATTTATTGAAATGAAGAATAATTGCATATCAATGATATCATGATGGAATTTTTGTCTCGATATAAGAAGGAAGCACATTCTAAAGTCGCAATTGAAGTGTCGGAGACCTTGTGACAATATTTTTTGTTCCAGTATTTTTTCTCTATAGGTGCATAATTATTGCTTTTAAATGCATAAATATCATAGTTCAGTCATTTTCTACCTTCTTAATTTGTGATCCTTTTTTCTTTAGAAATAATTATTATTAGTGGGTTCTGAAACTCTTCAATGTAAATTGAGTGTATAATCATAAGAAGAAAAGTATGCATAATTACATTAGTTTTTTCCTTACAAGTTTCTACCATTTATGATATTATTATATCTATAAATTATATATAAAGCATGAGACTCTTAGATAATTATTTTGGTATGTTTTTAAATGAGTTAACAAAATTAACCTTATTTTAAAAGAAAATTATAAGGAAGTTTTTTAAGATAATATTAAATAGTTTTTTTTTTACTTAGGTTTTTTAATATTTATTTTTCTCTTTTATTTATTTTCTACAATTATGATTTTTTTTTCTGGTTTTATTATATTTGAATTTATTTCTCAACATGTTATTTTATATAATAAATTTAAGTAAGCATATTCAAAAAAATAATAAAAATTAATACTGTTGAACATAAATAAATCTTTTTAATTTTAACTAATAAAAAATTTAAATACACATATCGAGTGTACCATTATAACTAATATATATATATATATAATATGAGGTTAAATTGGTTATTTGGTGCAGGCGCAGCACTAAGTTGTATGGTCAGGGTTACTACAATTCTCAGGGTTGGCTGAGAGGATAAGTTTAGATTTTTGCAACCTTTTCTCCTTTTGCTTTATTCATTTTTTAATGGTCAATATTTTTTTTCCTGTTTCTTCTAAACAATTATTACACACGTATATCATATAAAAAATATATATGCATGCACACCATCATAAATACACATGAATCAAATGCGCACTAATTGTTAGTAAAGACAAAATGTATTACTGCAAATAATATAAAAAGTTCATAATAATCTGTATTATATATAAAATATAAGACCCTGAAATAGTTATTTTGAAATATTTTTAACTGAGTTGACCAAATTAATACTATTTTAAAAGATAATTATAAAGTTGTTTCTAAATATACTATAAAATAATTTTTTTTTTCACCAAGCTTTTTAAATATTTATTTTTCTCTTTTATTCCTTCCTCCCATTATAATTTTTTTTTCAATTTTATTCTCTCTAAATTTATTTTTCAATCATGTTATTTTATAAAAATAAAGTAAAACTATTTAAAAAATTAGGAAAAATTAATCCTATTGAACATAAATAATATTTTTAATTTTATCTAATAAAAAATTTAAGCACGTGCATCAAATGTACCACATTATCTTGTTAGAATAAATTCTTTAGCCATTTATAGTAGTACTTTTTCACAAGTTATATTTCATCAAAGTATTTAAACAATTAAATTTGATTGCAAAAATATACCAACATACAAAAAATTGTTTAGCGAACAAAATTTTCTTGATTTTTTTTCTGATTTCTTATCGATTTTGACTAATTTGTACTGCTAGCCAACTAATTATTAATTCAATCGACCCAAAAGGCCTATTGATTTCTGGTCAAATCGGAACTGATTTTTAAAACATTAGATACAGGTAAATTGGAAAAATTGCAAATTTAGTCCATCAATTATACCCCTTTTTGATTTTAGTCCATTCTGTTTCGGGATTAGCAGTTTTAGTCCTTTTAATTTAAAAATTTCGCACATTTAGTCCATTTGTTCGTAATTTTAGTCAATTGGGTCACAAATTTTGAAATTGGGCTCGGATTTTGCACAGTCACCTCCAATCGGGCCAAAATTTTGGGGGTTTGACGACACGTGGCATACGTTGCCACATCATTTAAAATAATAATGTCACGTCACCTTAAAAGCTGAAAATAATTGAAAAATCTGAAAAACCAATTTCCCCTTTTTCGATTTTGATTATTTCTGAAAAAAAAAACCCATATATCAATTTTTT
>JACFYI010002285.1:351763-385687 GCA_014898755.1 Handroanthus guayacan
CTGTTCCATCCTGCAAGAAAGGTCAGAGAAGTGTACTGGAAAATCTATAACTCGCTGTATATTGGTTCTCAAGATGCCCTTGTGGCTGCTTATCCAGTGTTGGAGGATGACGAGGGCAATAATGTCTACAGCAGGCCTGAACTCCATATATTTGTCTGATTTCGCATTCAAAGGTATGTGTAGGCTTTTAACAGTGCTACTGAGAGTCTTGTGCTCTAGAACTGAATTCTTCCTTCTGCATTATGTATGGAGGCTGTACTTGCCGTTTCTCTATGAATGGCTTGTAATAAAGATAAGTGCTCGACTTCATTATATAGCCTAGGATATGTATCTTTAGGAGTATTGTTACAGGTGCTACTACTTTTTCCTCCCTTGGGTATTTATCTCTAAGCCAGCTTGGTTGTATTGCACTTATAGCTAAACACATTGACTTCATACCTGGGTCCATCGGGGGTTCCATACCAGATGACAGATTGTGCATTTTTTCACAAAGATGTTTAGAACCTAATTTTTGTGAATCAAATATTGATATAAGCGATTCGATCTGGTAAAGATTTGAATTTGAAATTTAATAATATTTTTATTAAATAATATTATATTTACAATATTAATAAAACTCTTAGTTATATTGTTATACTTAATAAGGAGGCTGATGCTTGAACTTATAATAATATAAAGTGACTAATATTTTGTTGGTATAGTTTTGTCGCATTTTTTTTTTTTTCTTCCGAAGGAAGTTTTGTCGCATTGTTATATGAGTTGGGATGGTTATGGAAGTGGAACTTGATATAAATGGGCTTAAACTCATTAACAATTTGGGTTGGATTTGGTTGTGAAAAATAAAAAATATTATCACTTAGAATATTATTATTAATCATAAAACGAAAAGCATTATCACTTATTAATAACCATTTTTTCAAGTTGTCATGTAATTTTTTCGGTCACTTCGCTGCATCAAGTCTAGCACTTAGCGGCAGAACCCAAAGTCATAAATTTTATGTATCATTAGGATGCTATTGATGTATTGTTTATTATCTATAATTACCAAAATGCCACGCGAGGCGAGAAGAATAATAGGTCGAGTGAATCAATCAATTTAGTAAGAATTCATGACATTCAATCCATCATAAACATCAGTTTCAGCGGCGCAAATTATGCCCAACCATTGCGCTCTTTGCTTACTGACGTGGTTATAGATAGGGGCTTGAATAATACCGTAATATTATATAAGTGCATTTAGAATTATTATTAGTTACTTTGTTTCTCAAATTCTGATTTTCTTTCTACAATTTCAGTTACACTAACAATAAAGGTTTTCCACTAGGACAATCCATGTGAATTTATCTTTTTCTTTTCTTGCTTTTCTTTTTATGTTTTTTCTATTCCTTTTTTTCCCCTTAAAGCCATGAGGCGAGGTTCAGGTGAATCCCTACCCGTTTATCACGAAAGAGAAAAGGGGAATACAAAATTCAAAGGGAGGGATACAACTTCTTATTACAATAACGAATCCTAAAAGAAGTGAGTTCCATTTTATCAAGCCAAGTAAGCCCCACAATCAATGCCCGAAGATCGCTCAGTTGTAAAATTATTTTACAGTAATTCGAAAATCAATTGAACTCTTGAAAGATCATTCAACCCTCATAGAATTACTCATTAAATTCACATCACGTATCTTTATAGACCATTCACAGGATCCACATCACACAATTTTTTTAGATGCACTTTTAAGTGATAAAAATTCTTCGGGTAAAAATAGTAACTCTTTAATTACAAAAGAAAAAAAGTTAAATGAATTGAGTCCAATATACTACAATTCAACAATAAATAGGTATGTATGTGCTAAAATAGTGTGCACATGCACCGCATTTGAAGCCAGACCTTATTGTTTCGCCAATAATTCAACACCATACCCTAGCCTTTGCCAAATCATCACTCCTGCTCACTTGGCGAAGGTATTGACTTCGGAATAATATATGATACAAAAACATCACTGGCAAAAAAAAAAAAAAAAAAAAATTCGTTCACCTCCCATCTACGACGGTGTTTGAATAAACTTATTTAATTGTTTTATAAAATATTAGATCTTATTTTAATAATAAATTATTGAGAAATCTGAGAAAATAAGACATTGGGACTTTAAAGTGTTAGTGATGAAGAGAATTAAAATTAAATGAATATGTTAAAATTTTAGAAATAAATTGAGCTCCTTATTTTTCATAGACGGAGCATATAAAATTCTAACATTTTATTTTAGATGTTTGTAAGCTCCTTTTTGAAAATAAATTTATTGAAAATTTATGTCATACAAGCTCTCAAATATTTCGTAAGATAATTTTATCAGCATATAACCTCATCTAAACTCCATCTAAATTGACAATTCATACACATTCCTCAGGGATCTATTTTATATAAAATGACACAATGATCTATTATCGTTTTCAATCAATTGTTTGTAATTCGTATTTTAAAAAAAAAAAGAAAAAGAAAATTGGATCGCATTGTACAAACAAAAGGATAAATAAAATAATCTAATTAGACTTGCACCAAGAGTGCTATTACAAAACGAAGAATAAGTCGGAAATCAACTTACTTAAGGGGTGTTTGGAAAAATTTTAAAAAAGTGATTATCAGGTTTAATCTTAAGAAAAACGGAATAGAAGTGTTTGGGATGGAAACTTTTACTTTTAAAACCACTAAACTTAAGCAAAATGTAGCTTAAAGCAAAAGCATCCCCTCCCTCTGCTTCTATTAGCTTCTATCAGCTTCTTTTTGAAATTAGTAATTTTTATAAAACAAAAGTAATCCAACTACTTCTTCCTAGGACACCTCAATTTTCATTTTTTTTTTGTATTTTTCAATTCTATTTCCAAACATTCCTAACTTTTACTATTTCAACCTTTTGAACATATTCTACAACTTTCCACTTTCCCAAAAAAAAACAAACGTGTTTGCAAATACTCCTTGAAATGTTAACGTTTTTGCTTTTATTATGTACTGTCAATCCTTAAAATACATAATTTTAATACCAATAGAATTCGGAAATATTGGGCCAACTGGCCTAAATGGAGATTCAGATTCAAAGGCCAAGCATCAAATATGGCTGCCCACAATTTAGCCTCTTGGGCAGTTTGCTTTTCTTTTGTTGGCATTGTATATTTTTTGTGATGGTGGCTATCCCTTTTTTACCTTTGTTCCTAAATTCGCCCTGTAGGGCCTGCAATATACCTAATTTATCAATAAAAAAAAAAAAAACCTTGCAGCTTCTCTATGAAATGGGGAGACTTTGCCACTACATTTAAAGGAAGACAGTTATTTTTGTTCTTATTATGATAAGATAATACATGTTTAGATTGATCAAATCGTAATCTTTAGCTAATTAATACAAAAATGATCGATCAAAAGAAAATTATTTGCAATCAAAAACTCAAAAACGAAAAATAAATAAATAAAATTATGATTTATAGCTATAATTGTACGTTTAACCAACGTATCAAATACTCACCGTTACAATATTAAAGAGAAATCGAACGAATTTAATACATACTCATAATGTATCATTTGGTGACGGTGATTAGATTTAGCACCCTCCGGTTCGTTCATGCCGGTTCAATTTCATGCAGCCCCGGTTCACATTTTGCGCGTATAAAATAATCATCTCTCCTTGTCTTTCAGTTACAACTCCTAAATTGATCAGACAACAGTACTTGGAAAAAATCATCACTTTTTCACTTCCTTGTCCCAAAACACTTCTCTGTAAGATCTGTATTTTCTGGAAAGTGGAAAAGGAAAATGGTGCAAGGAACTCTTGAAGTCCTCCTTGTTGGAGCTAAAGGCCTGGAGAACACTGATTTTCTAAGTAAGTTTTCTCCTAAGATCTAGTGAAAATTTTGACTTGGAATTGCCCCACAATTTGCTGATCTTACATCCTCGAATTGTAATAATAAGCTAGTAATCGGTTGATCAGTAGCTGATGTACAGGTCTGACTACATCGAGATATTGTCCTGAGATTTGTCCTAAAAAACGCAGTGAGAAAGAGTGAAGTGAGTAGCTTACTCACTTGCAAAATGATCAAGTCCCTTGTTTTTTTCAAGTTTGGCAACGCTGAGTATCATCATAGCCAAGCCAGGATCACATTCTTAGTTGTCTTTTTCCAAGGCCCTCAATTTTCTGGGCTTATGATAATATTGATTCTTGTCCCATATCAATATAGTAGATGGCCTATACACAGTTCATAAATTATAAGCTACTTACACTTGTACAGAAAACTCTTACCGGATGCATCACATTAGATAATACTTTGATGCTATTGGATCTCTATGTTGGCGATGGATCTGGATCACCGTAGTGGCACAATGGTTCAATCTAGTTTTATTTTCGGAGTAGAATTATTATGATGAAATAATCCATGGGGTTAATGTTCTTTTTTATAGCTATCTTGGCTCCCTCAATTTAAATTTCTTTTCAGGCATAAGATGTGCAATAACGTTACTTGAATTAATTCAAATGTGATGCATGATCATACTTATATTTATCAGGTAAGATGGATCCGTATGTGGTAATCACTTGTCGTACTCAGGAGCAGAAAAGCAGTGTCGCATCAGGTTCGGCATTTCTTGTAATTTATTAGAATTTTACTTAGATTTCTGGTAGAAAACAAGAGTTGAACTCGAGTCCTGTTTTAGGAAAGGGATGTGATCCAGAATGGAACGAGACTTTTGTGTTTGCGCTTTCTGATGATGTTCCAGAACTGTCAATCAAGATCCTCGACAGCGATGGCGTTTCTGGAGATGATTTTGTCGGAGAGGCAAGGTGAGTATTTATCACTATTTTCTGTATTAAATTGTGAAATGTAATTTAATTTATTGTTTAAATTAAACATATCCTTCTTCCTTAGAGTTTGGCTTAGCTTGTTGATAACATCTTGTTAACATGTCTTTTGAACTTATAAAATGTTATATCTTATTTATAAAATAAAATATTAGAGATAAAGAAGTAAATTAAGATTTAAAAAAAAAACTTACATACTTTTTCTATAAGAGCTTATAAAACCCCGATATTCCACTTTGTTAGCTTATAAGCTCTAATTTTCCAAAAAAAAAACATACAAAATATTTTTTGACATTTTATAAACTTATCCAAACACCCTCTTTGTAGGGATGGATTGAGCTGGTGACACATAGGGATCACAAAACAGAAAATGTGAACCGAAGCTAAAACGATAAAGGGCAAAAATGTAAATAAACTAATTTTCTTGGAATATGTTTGGCAAAAAATAATTGCAGGATTCCACTTTTTTTTTTTGATGAATATTGCAGGATTCCACTTGATCCACTGTTTGTTGAAGGAAGCGTCCCACCTATGGCATACAATGTGGTTAAGGACGAAGAATATCATGGTGAGATCAAAGTCGGCCTAAAGTTCACCCCATCTCCCCAGGCAAGTAAAAGTTCCATACTCCTTAATTTTAAGTTCATCGGATAATGTTGTAAATTTATAAGAGAAAGATAAGATAAGTTACTATGATATTTTGCAACGATTACAGGATTTTGCCGAACAAGAAGAAACTATTCCTGGTGGCTGGAAAGAGTCTTCATATTGAAGTCCTTGTGTTCTACCAATATTCAGTTATTTATTTGTGGTTTGGAATTCTTGGGAAAAAATATTATAGTAATATCGATTCTGGTTGTATTTGGACATGGTTGAGCTAATTATCCTTTTACCAAATTTGGTTTTCGATAAAATGATCTTTGCTATCTTATTAAAGATATGAATCTTTTTAATGTTCGGATTATGCAAATTAAGAGGCCATGAGCAGCCTCTGCACCTCATGGAATATCTTTGAGTCCTTATAGTATTATTGTATGAATAACTACCTGTTAACGACCCTGAGTTTGGCCTAATTATAATAACATTTCATAGATTTAAACAGATTGTTCAACCAAAAAAAACATAATTGAATAATAACTATAGTTTAAAAATTACATTGACACCACTTTTTTGTGGAGGTGATATTTTAATTTCCCAAATTGAAAGAAAATGTTATTATAATTTTTCAAACCACACTCAGTCAAGGTTTTTGTCAGCTTAAATACCAACGAGCATTATTATATTTTTCAAACGGTAAGGGTGATATTTAGATTAGTTCAATCCTCAAGGGGAATGAGGTAATCATCCCTTTATTTTAAGCCTCTAGAGATACCTTTCCTTCATGAAAACTATAAAAACTTCATAGGCTCCTGTTAGGAAAGGATTATGAATGGGCAATAGCATAACTGAAAATGTGCTTGATTGTCTGCATAAAAACATGGCAAAAGGTGTACGACACCATAGTAACATAGTTTTTACATGAACGTCTATATATTGATGGAGGGGAAAAGATTCTGACCTTTTAACCTATATCTAAAGATTCATTTAAAACTTCTCCATCATCAAAAGTGAAGAGGTTGTAAGAAACCCAGCAAAATATCTATGTCACCAACAACCTGAAAAGCACAACAGGTTCAAAAAATCCATTCACAACAGAATTAAGCATAACTAACCATCTGCTCGCTTTAGGATTTTCTTT
Organism: Handroanthus guayacan; assembly: GCA_014898755.1. Taxonomy (NCBI): domain Eukaryota; kingdom Viridiplantae; phylum Streptophyta; class Magnoliopsida; order Lamiales; family Bignoniaceae; genus Handroanthus; species Handroanthus guayacan. Next base: position 358,330 of record JACFYI010002285.1, read on the forward strand.
ACCTTTCTAAGGGTTAAATTTAGTCGGACAATCCTGTTTTGTCGCCTCTGTGCTAGATTGACTATTGAGGCCACTCCAGAGATTTCCCACGGCAGAGAATGATGATGAATTAGGTGCAAACTGGTTAACAGGACTCTTTTGCTTCGAAGATTCAGACGGGGGGACAAATTCGTTACGGAAAATTATGGGTGCATCGGATTGTGATTGTCTTAACGTCTGATTGTAAGGAATGCTTAGGTGCTCGTCGAAGCCACCTGGAAATGCCAAAGGATCATCGATTGGTATTTCCCCCCTAAGAGTCTTTAACGCAAATTCCAATGGGTCAGACCAAGAGTCGCCAAAGTCGTAGCAAAGCTGTGATTCTTGTGATCTTTTAGCATCACCTGGTTGCTCTGATTCTTGTGATCTTTTATTGTCACCTGGTTGCTCTGATTCTTGTGGTCTTTTATTGTCACCTGGTTGCTCTGTTTCTTCTGATCTTTTATCGTCACCTGGTTGCTCTGATTCTTGTGATCTTTTATCGTCATCTGGTTGCTCTGTTTCTTGTGATCTTTTATTGTCATCTGGTTGGGCTTGTACCACCTTCTCTTCTGGAATAGCCCTGGGTTGGGCTTCTACCACCTTCTCTTCTGGAATAGCTGGAAAATGATTTTCCACTTGGTTCGGTGGTTCAGGTACGTGAAGAGTTTCATACTTTGGATCCGCTTTAACGGGCTCGATTTCAGATGGCTGAGCAACAGCCGAAGCCTCTGGGGAGAAACTGGGAGGTGTATTGATTTTAATGCCATTGCCAGATGATCGTCTTGCTGCAGCCCTAAGAGAGCGTTCACTCAAAACCGAGTTAGACACTATCTCAGGTTCAGCCCCTGCAAGTCGTTTTGAAGTGCGTGATGGCAAGCTTAAATCTCGTCTTTTCTTAGATTTTCTTAAGTCTGCCTCAGTTCGTTTTTTCATCCCACTTTCTCTAGGATCCTCCTTAGAGACTACATTTGCTGGTTCATGGTTATTTTCCACTTCCACATTCTTATTTGAGTTTTTTACAACTCCAACAGAAGAAACTTTGACACTATCAGGCTCGTTATCTTGTGTTTGTTTCGAGATTTCAGCCGCCGTTTGTGATTGACTTTTTGTACCAGAACTTTCACCACCTGCAGCAGATAAGTCGATTGCTATAGCTACACAAGTTTGTTCAGGGTTACAAGTACCCCTCAAATTTATTTTACTGTCAAAAAATCGAGTGTAAATAGAATTATTCATACCGCCGTTTATTTCTCCATCAGGAAAAAGCTGTCTCTTGTGCTCAGATAACTTCTCGTTCTTGTTAGCTGGACTTGGAGACTACAAAAAGAAGATAATATTTCAGAGAACTAATATAGGCAATTGTAAATTTGGACAAAGCACGTAACAATATGGGTTATTAGTTTAACCTTGGTGCAATGAAGGAACGATGTTATAACGGGACTCTCCAAATGCATGCCCATGTTGTAAATTGCGCAAATATATTGGTTCAATATCTATATAAAGCAACTCTTATTTACAAGTTGAACCATTCAATTATTTCTCGGGTATAATTTTACCATCAAAATAGAATGAAAATGTCGTAAATATTGACCTCGCACCAATCTTGAAGTTTGATGACCACAGTGTAAATCACAATGAAATGATTTGAGATTGCTCGTCATTTCTGGGATTGGACGTGGTATTAGAGTGAGTGAACATTTAAAAAAAATTAAAAAAAAAAAAAAAAACCACCCCACTAGAATAAATAAATAATAAATTGATAAAAAGATCACAAACCTAACCAAAAATCCTACCCCTCTCCTTCTGGGGTGCCCTCCTGCTCCGCGAACCAACCATTTTCTCTCACCTTACCCTTCTTTTCTTCTTCTTCTTGATCTCTGTTTTCCCTCCTGCTTTTGGGGTCTTTTGTCTAGGTATTGGGGGAGAAAAAGAAATGCAGTCCTTTCTCATTTGTGAAGCGTCTTTCTTTGTAGGGAATCAGTCCGCTACAGCCTTTACTAATCCTTCAACCCTCAAGTTTTTTTTTTTTTTTGTTCGGTTAATGGGGAAAAGAAAGGAAAAAAAGAAATGGTTGCATGATTTTGCCATGACTATGCTGTGAAAACTTAGCCACAAATATCTTCATGATTCTACCTGAAACTATCACAGGCTATATCATGGATTTTGTTACGACCACGTAAAATCTCACCGTAATCTTCATAATATTTAGTCACCACTCTGTAAGGATCCGCCATGATCCCCATTTGATTCTGTCATGGTTACATCCTATATTTATCATGGCAGAATAAACTCTGTGTCACCTAATTTTTAACGGCCACATAAAATCTTACCACAGCCACTATCTGATTCTATTAACTCCATAGAATCTCCTTGTAATCTGCATCAGACCATCGGCTCACTTTACAACTTTATGGATGCATATATTATTTAATCCTGTGAACTCCAAGATGCTAAGCTTAAGGCCAAGGGGAAGTTTCTAGAAATCATCTTATTTAGGGGGGAGAAAAGATCATGCAATGGAAGAAATACATCAAACAAATGAAGCAAGATAAAACAATTAATTTACAGATGGAGATGGGCCAGGAACTCACGGAGATTTCATTGGTAACCAACTTGGGATCATCCAACTCCCTTTTCCTCGGTCGGCAAGCGCAACTACGAATGTCATTGGTTTTCAGATAACGCAAGGCATCTAATTTAGAACGAAACATGTAACCGCTGACTGGATCTGTGTAAAACTGCAGAAATTAACCAAACGTTTTGGGATGAGACATGTCTAACTAGGAAGCTTGTCTGAACCAAAGTTACTCAGTTACTATAAACAATAACCAAATTGAGTCAATATTGTCATAAAAACATTCGAGCTTTCTTTCTTATGGAGTACAGGCAAAAGGTAAAAGGTGTAATTACCGGATCCTTTCTAATCCTATTCCCAGATTTACTTGTCTTGATTTCTTTTATCCAGCCTGGTGGCAGGTCATCAGCTGCTGCACTCTCAACCGCAACCTAGACAACCTCAATATATGAGAACCTAAATTGTATAATCAGATTTACAGATAGTATTGACTTCAGCACAGCACAAACCGTCTTGAAAGAGTTGTTCTTCGGTTTCTTTTCAGGAATGTGATCTGTGTTTGTCATGGATATGCATGGTGGAGACACATCTGGAACAGGGTCTTCCACATGGTCAACCTGAAAAGATAAACATCCACGAAACAAGAAAAACAGAGGAGGCAAAAATACATGAATCTCTGAGAATCAGTGCTGTGACCAAAATTATTGAAAGGAATCATAAAGTAAAGTTTAAACAATGAAGAACTCATTGAAGATCTCCTTACATCAACTAAAAATAAATAACTTAAAAACTAACAACTTTTATGTCGAGTAAAATAAACAAACAAGCTATAACTTGAAGCAAACATTGAGTAAAAACAATAACTAGAAGCAAACACTGGTTCACCACAAGATAATAGTTGAGTTGGAAACTTGATAGATAGAAATAGAAAACATGAATTATTTTCATTATGTGCAAGACCTAGATAAAACATGAATGTAGAGGAAATATCATCCAAGTTTTTGTCGATGATTAGGCACAACACTGACCTTAAAATGTTTACATAGTTCACAAGGTAATTGCATAATTCTTGTCAATAAGATTAGGCATCAAGTTCGCTATCAAACATGGAGTGAAAATAACTCTTCAAATTACATTCTTTTCAAATAATTAAATGCATTAAAAAGAACTGCAAAGAGACACAGTGCATACTTTATTTTGTTCAGTCTTGGTGTTAGCATGCTCTACAGTCTTCATATATCGAGCAACAGCTGCCCTTGAATAAAATTTGCTTCCAGATGACAACTCAGTATACACCTGTAACAACATAAGAAAAAGCACACACAAATACATACTCAATTTTAAGTCAATGGTCATCTTAACTGCAAGTATAATAATATAACATGACAATATAGCTTCAACTGGTGAAACAAATAGAGATGCAGGCCACCCCACTTAGGATAACCCAACATCACAATAAGAAAGGTATTATCAATTTATAACATATGAATACTTACAGACAGGACAATGAATTGTTCGAGAGAGAGAGAGAGAGAGAGAGTAAATGAGACACAAGACAGGGATTGTGCTAGTATTCAAAGCTTGCTGAAACAGTAGATTGCAGCACTACTCGTTGATCTTGTGTGAATGAAGCAGCATTAGATAATAATAAAGTGGCAACCATCTCTTCTTCGGTTAACATTACCTTAAAAAATCCATTAGAAATTTACAAGAAATTCTTCAGTTAGAACTTTTATCAACAAGAAAGTCTTTCAAATTGATGTCTTTTCATGCATTCCAACTTTGAAAAATAAGAAGTCCATCTACAACTTAATAACTATGATGCTAGTAAGTATGAGAGTTCAGGTTAACTCTACTCTAATACAGCTAAACCATCATTTCCTCCTCTTCGTCTTTCATTAAAACTACACTCTATGTTTACCAAGTTTATTGAACTTATCTTTCCGTTACGGATTTGGACAAAAAATTATGTCATAAAAAATTTATAGTGAATTTCCTATTTTGTCCCTATCCAACCGTCCTAATATCTTGCTAAATATGATAACCTTGCTAAGATTTGACCTAAAAGGGCCGCAGTATAATAATTGGATATATGAAATGCATATGTAAAAAACATAATCATCACGTGAAAAAATAAATCATTTTAGACCAAAATAATAGTCATTAGTAGCTTTTGTTGCCTTACCAAGGATATGGTCAACTAACTATCTTTGCATTTTGTGTTAAAAAAAAAAATAATAATAATAATAATTAAAAATTAAAAAAAAATTATTTTTCAAGTACATCTTTAAAGGATAGTAAGATTAAAATATTCACAGTAGAGTTACTTTATAGAATAGTTAAATCTAAAGAGAAAAAAGAAGTGATCATGGGAAGTGAATGAAAGTGAACAAGTAAAGGGAGAGGTAAAAAAATAAGCATGGAGTGAGGGATGAGTGTTGTTAAGAGCGAGAGAGCCACAGAAAGTCAATCAGAGTTTCCAGGATTATACGTCTTAATAAGTTGAGTCAAAACACAAAAGTTGCAATTGATTGTATTCTAAGAGTTCAGTATCAAGGTCTAACCGCCTTTTGCACATCTTGGGGTGAATGCAAATAACATCAACAATAATGAAATTTAGTTATGAATATATCACAAAAACATGGTCAGTTACAAAAACATTAGTAGATATACCCCTTCACAAACATATGAACATAAATGAGATACTTAGGGGTAAATGGACATGATAATTTAATCAACTTCTTATTTTTCAAGTTGAGGCAGGAGAGTTATTTCATGATGGCTATCTATAATTTTTTAACAGATAAAGCTTAAAAAGGATTTTTTTTTTTTTTGGGGTAGTTATGAAATAGAAGGGGATTTGGTAGATTAACTATTTTCCACGGGAGGCAAGTAGCAATAAACCCTTCTAAACCTCTTTGCAAATCATTGTTAACAGGCCTCATTGCTTTTGAGTTCTGCGAGATCAACTCCATTTCTCTTGGCAACCACTTATTATTCCACAATAGGCAACAAGTGCTGAGATGTCAAACTAATGTGTCATAAACAGTCTTTCATCTTATAATTAAATAGTGCTATCCATGACTTTCGACAATGGGGTGAACACGGTACGAAGAAATGAACCACCTTATGATGCTTTTACATTCAACAAAAAGGATGAACATAAAACATCTATATTAAGCCTCCATGGGAAAAAATTCGAGGGTGTTTGGGTAAGCTTATAAGCTCTTCAAATTATCTTATAAGATGATTAAAAGCTTATAATATGCCATGATGTGTTTGATAAATTTTTTTAAGAAAGATCGCATTAGTTCTCAAAATAAGATTTTAGCGTTTTATAAGCTCTATTAAAGAAAAGTAAGTAGTTGCTAACTTATTTCTAAGACCTTAACATACACCTTTAACTTTAACCACATTAGTTATAGAATTGCCATTAGACATCTTATAAGCTCAAAAAAATCTTATTATACCCAGAGACTTGAGCACCTTATTTCTAAAGTAAGATCTAATGTCTTATAAGCTCTGCAACCATCTTACAAAATGTTTTAAATAAGGTTAGCCAAAAACCATCATAACAAGTTCATGTATGCGTGTATTCATAGAGACTGATTGTGCCTCAGCAAGTAGAGGCAAAAAAAGCCATATAACAACAGTAAATATGTATGCATAGGTTTTTGCATCAGAGCAAAAGAATATGATCATGTTAACATGTAATTCAACATTAGAATTTCTATGAGCTCCAACAATAAATCAAAATTGCAGAAATTTGGTGATATCAAGTTCCTCAAATTATGTCGTTTAAAGTTTGATAGAAGTTTTTGGAAAGTGTGAAATGCGTATACCATATTATTTTTCCATAAGACCAAACAAAGGAAAGTGTGAAACATGCAGAGTTGCAACTGGATAGAAACTATGCTGGTAACGATTGAAGAAAAAAAAAATTACATCTTTTGTACATTAAACACCTTGTAAATTGCTCCCTTGCGGAAGCCGCTTTGACGTGTTTTTTCTTCCATTTTCCATCCGCTGGGCAACCATTCAGGAGAATCATTTGTTGTAGCTAATTCCTGTGAATATTATAACAGTCATGTTTAAGGGCAACAGAAAACATGCAGAAGGAGAAAATAGTAGGATTACTTAGTCTGGAAACTCACAGCATCAATTTTGTTATTAGAGGAGAGCCTATTGTCATCACCATTTGCTCTTTGAGGTGTACCAAGGTGGCCATTATCTGTCGTTGCACATGATAGGACATCCTTCTTGGAATGATACTTTTTACCAGTAGCGACATTATAGTAGTACTGGAAAATTATGCCACACACAAAGTCATAATATGAGTGCCAGTTCCTAAATAGTTTATTCGCGTACTTTTCTCTGGAAGATAAATGCTTCTTTTTACATTAAATCATTTAGAGAGGTTAAACAAGTAACTTATTAGGAATATGTTTTTAAGATTAACAATTTACAAATATTACCAGCTCATAATTTAGAACTAGGAACTTGAATGATTTTCTTTTCCTTTTTTTTACCAAAATAAAAACAATCCTTTGGTCATGAATTCGAATTTCTATTCAAGAATCAAATAAACTTAGTCCAGCATGTTTAAAATGCCAAAATGCTTGCCTGTTTCTTTATGTGCATTTGATAGGTAAGAAACTCGTTCATTTTCTATTTCTATATATACTGCTTTTATGAAAAGCAGAAATAAATATCCATAAATATACTAACTCATATACGAAGATAATTGGAAAATCAGGAAGTGCCACATTTTAATTCCCATCATATTGTACGATAATCAGCGATGCATTTCAGACATGAATATGTTGTAGAGGTTTGGAAAATCTGAGACGCATGTCGTATACACAAAGCATCTGCCACTGCAAGGGCAATGATTACTAAAATTCTAATTCAATGGGCCCCCTTTACGTATCTAGTTAAAGTACAACGCATACTTTCCAGGTTTGGGGGCACGTGCATAATTGCTTAGTCAATCAGGATAAGTGCATGCTTGCTCCTTTACTTCTTTACAAGGTCCCACAGTTGTTCAGATTCTTACCATGATCGATAAGTAGGTAACAGTGACTTTGTGCACCACAACATATGCCATAAGTTTTGAGGGTTCCCAAATGGTAACTCACTTCTCATAGAAAGCTGGAAATTCCTTAGGTATTGATGGTGTGCTGAAAAGTTAGCAACCCATATTACAACCTTCTACTTTCGTTCTGATGTATGCTAATGTAAGAGTTGAAGCCCAACAAAGCCCTCCAATCCACAGACCAACTTCACACGATTCTATAACTAGCAGCAGCAAATCAAAAGCAAAACTGCAAAATGTCATTCATTTCAACCCACTGCTGGCAACCAAAAGAATAACAACTATTGCTCGGCCAAACACAATCCACCCATTCTGCCTTGCCATGCCTTCCCAACACAAAAAATTGAAAAATGAAAGTGCTGATGCCCAAATTCGTTACATCGAGGTAATATATTGAATGCTTTGTCCCTAATAGGTGCCTCCAATTTAGTGCACCTTGAATTTAGGGCGCTTCAAGGATGAAAGCGATGATGGAAATAGCTTATAAATTGTCTCAAAACCCTTGACTTTTCGGACGTGGACAAGAATTGGTATCATCATAAAGGATCAGGAATATCCGCATATACGATTATACCATACGTGCAAGCACATAAAGCCACAAATATTTAACCTCAACCATGCACTATCTAGTTATTAACGCATACCCACTTAAAATTAGATAAAACCCCACAGCAATACCATTTTCTATATTTCTGCAAGCAAGAAAATGGATGTAACATGAAAAAACCCAATCTTTCTGGTTCTATTTTACCATGCAGCTGCTTGTGCATAACCAAGTCAATTAACACAAGAACCCATCAAGAATCCAATGAAAAATGCCAAATCCACCGTTTCTTTAGGTCCAATATATTCCCAAGATTTACTGCCCGTCTTGCCAAACCAAGATTGTATACGCACTCTTCACTCCAACTCAAAGTCACAGTAAATCATAAATTGTTAAATTTAATTTCTAACAAGACAACATAAAATAAACAAGGCTTAAAGAATTTATAAAGCAAAACACCAAATTACCTTAATTTTCCTCCCATTCTTGTATTTGACTTTCTCGGTAAATCCAGGAGGAAGCCACTCCGGGGACTTCCCGGCAACCATTTTTCCCGGAATTCCAAGATTTATCTACCCCTCTCAAATTTCTTCAGTAAATATAAAAATTCTTTGAATTTTCAGAAGCACGGTCAAGATTTTCTTTCTAAAGAAAGTGAAAGATTTCTAGGGGTTCTATTAGACAAAGGGGGTCTGCCGAAATTTGACGAGATGGGTGAATGGCAACACGTGTTCACACATATGTGAACTACTGTAGAAACTGAGCGTGAGAAATTTGATTTTCTACAGGTGGGTTGTAGTTTTATAAAATATATATATGTCGTGGGCTAAATGCGAAAACCCGTCTGGATTCTGAAAATAATTACCTTCATCTTTTCAATATTCAGAATTGTTGTTCAATTCTTGTTCTATGTACTCTGTCTCATGCCCTTTATAAATAAAATTTTCTCAAGCATGTTTCCATAAGTAATAATTTTTCTTTGGCGCTGACATGAATAATCTCCTTATCCGTTTGTTCTTTCTTGATTTTCTTTGCCGTTAAAGGATTAACACGTAACTTTGAAATAAACTTTCAAGTTAAATATAAAGTTGAAAAATTAGCATTGATTATTTTTGTGTCTTGTCATTTTCTTTTTGTTTGTTTAAAATGATGAAAAAATAATGAGAGTATTCTTTAGTAAAACACATAAAAGCTATATTTCATTTGGAAAATACAATTGGAGCAAAAATACTCAAATAACTTTAAGTTGAGGATGCCGTATTTCCTTTTAAGTTAGGAGACAACATGGTCTTCTAACAATTTTCATTTATGCATGGTCTAAAACTAATTACATAATTATCTTTTTTTTTAGCATAACAGTTATTTTCTTTCTAAAAAATACATTAATTATAGTAGTTATAGTAGTTGGCTCCTTTTAATAAAAAAAATTGCAGAGTATCATCCTCAATTTTATTTGAGTACTTCATGATCACGAGCTCAACTTCGATTTATAGTTAGAATACAGAACAAACTGTCTTTGACTAAGGAACATTGCCCATTAAGGTAGTAAGCCAACACAGCTAGGCTAGTGAAACTGGCTCACTTGATTGTTTGACTCATTTTTTACAATCTAATTAAATTTAAAGACAAAAATATTTGATGTAAAAATTATAGAATAAACTTGTATTATTGCATTTTTACTTCAGTTCTTGTTACATAACAACATTGATGAAACACTTGGATATTATTTTAAGAACATATATGAAATAAGAAGTTCTTATAATTTCCGAACGACAGTCAACTAATTTTCCGAACTGAAATAGGATTATTCTTAATACCAACATGAGAAAAACTTCAGTTTGTCTGGACTATTGGTCAATTTTTATTTAATCGAAATCAATATATAAATCGCCCAACTACTTTATATAAGCTATTTCGATATTATTTCTTATTTTTTTTAAATGTAATATTTGGTTTCAAAGCCTTTATTTAGACAACTTCTGATGTCATAATGCATTGATTCTCATAGTTAACTGGAGTCTTTGTTGGGCCATTACGGATCCAAATATGGACCCGAGTTCTACTTGGGCCAAATTTGTACCCAATTACTTGAAATGGGCCCATTAGCCTTTAAATTCAAAACATCTTAGGAGTATATAAGTACCATATATTAAAAATATTTGATAATTTTTTTCAAAAATGAAATTACAAGTTACCAAATTAGAGATTTTTTAATAAATGACTATCAACCAACCAGTTTATTGTTAAGATCTTCTATTTCAAAATGATATTTCAACCCCTTACTTCCTATTTGAAATACATACTAAGTTTAATAAATATTCTTATAAAAATTCAAAATTGTAAATATCAAAAACTTAACATACAACTGCATAATGAAATAGAAAATGAAATATAAATTTAAAGTGGCCAGTTTGAATATGTAAATCAAAGAGAAGGAATGTCAACAAATGCAACAAGATCCCCTATTCCAAATGGTGTTTTATCTCCTATTTCATGCATTTGAATGCATGCCACGTGTATTAAATATTTTCTTATAAAAATATTTAATAATAAATACAGTACACGTGGTATGCATTCAAAGGCATGGAATAGAAGATGAAACACCATTTGGAATAGGGGATTTTGTCCTGCATTGAACACACAAGAAACCGACACCTATGCAGCAATAATGAAATTAAAATATTGTTAAGAGTGTCATAAAATAATATGACAAATTTGTCCTTTTCAAGATTCATGTCTGTACATGTTCGGTCTCAGAAAGCATCTATTATTGGGATCAGCACAATTATGTCTGCAGCTTTAAAGGGTCTAGGTACTTTTGAGGGCTAGGGTGGAAAACTATCGTGTTTTAAATCAATATTTCAACTGTCCGCCTAATTTAATTTATCCATTAAATTATATGATGCAAGAATTGATTAATAATTGTACATGGTGGTATATTTCACCATCAAAAGAGACCTAGGAATAATGGGCATATGATAGTAATATATTTCGTGTAATTTGATGTTTTAAAGTTATGTTTATTTTGTTTGATATGATTAAATTGTAATTAATTACTTTGTGAAATTGATTAATCAATTATTGGTTAACTACTGAATGAGATAATTTATGATACACAAACTTTAGCTATGATACATTTAAATAAGGATAATCCTAATAATTCAATTAGAAATTGAGTGATAAGACCATGTTTTTTAACAACATACAAGAAAGGCTCAAAGTTACATCCCCATATCACAATTCTTTTGTTGAATTATTTATCCAAGGTTTTTGCATTTCGAACTAAGCTTTCTTGTCATCATGAATTTTTATCACTGTCAAAGGATATTTGATTAGCTCCAACATAATTGTTTATTTATGCACATTGTACAAAATAAAAATATCTAATTTAAAAGTGGGGTTAATTCTAGCGCAAACGATTTAGATATGATTTTAAATACATTTACATAAGGAAAATCATATTTTTTGTCTCATAAGTTCGGGTTAGTCAATTTTGGTCCCATTCATAATAGGGTTATCACTTTTCATCTTTCTTTTTTCCCTAATAATATAACAAAATCTTGCATTGGATACACTTCCCCTTTCTATCAAATAAATGCAGAAATGTACATGCAAGTCACGTGACTATTAAAGTCCGAAAAATAAATATGCTTGGCTCATTCTTTTTTAAGTATTGTTTTGGTGAACTCACACATATGAAGCTCGTACCTCTTACGAATAAATTCAAAATTGAACTATTCCAAATTTATGGGGCAAAAAAAAACGATTTTTCTCTTTACATGTCAAAGACCATTTGACCATTACAGCCCTAGCACTCTCAATGTCCAATTCATTCCCTTCTTCTTTTCATGTTTTTCATGTACAAATTGTATTGTTGGTGGCATGGCAAATTAAGACAACGAACTCTCGTCTGCTTGTTCACATCTTTCTTGTCCTCTCCAAGAAATTGCATCTTAGGATACCCCTAATGCCACGCTTTGACTTTCAGACAAGAAACAACGTACACAGTCTATTCTATTTTTAATATAACCCATCTCTCTTAATTAATCATAAGAATTGCCAAGAATATGGCACTCTACCTAGGTTGGACAGTTAGAACATTATATAAATAGTTCATGTGGACTAAATAATGACACATTAATTAGTTGCTGTTTATAATTAATCTTTTTGTTTGACTTACTTATGATCTAATTAATCACACTTTTAGTCGGTCACTGAACCCAATATGATTGGTTGCTGGAGTGAAGGGATGACTTCTGGGCATTATCCCCTCAATATTCCCACTTACTTTTGGCCTTATTCTTGATGAACAGTGCATAAAAGTACAACTTTTCCGAACTTTTTATATTCAACTTCTACTACTATGGGTTTTGGCTTTTAATTATTTGAATGGGACTAAATTAATATGGCATGTGGGATACAAATTGGATGAATTATTTTGCTGTTAATCCATTATTAAGCCTTATTTGGATGCTGATATAGGGTCATTCGATAGGTTATTTATATTGATTTATTATGAATGAAGAAAAGGGATCAAGTCGTATGAAAGATGTTGTATATAGGAGAAAGGGATAGAGCTTGACATGAATTCAAAAAAAAAAAAAAATAGTTAGATTTAACATAGTTTATCCAAAACACTACAAACGTTGATACAGTAAAGTGATAAGTTATGAGTGAGATCTAACAAATATGAAGCGGGTTGGAAATTTTAAGGTTAAAACTTATAAAATACATACATTTGTCTTAGTTTAGTGATAGTATTTATAACATGGGACTAACATAATCTAATAATACAGGTTAAGCTAACGCCATCTAAATATTCGCGTGGTTTCATCGAGCGATATATCAAGGTCAAGCAAGTTATTTCAAGTCGAATCAAATTCTGTCCAGACCCATGTAAAGCTGCAAATCTTGAAGTATTTGGGGCACAATTCTACAATGATATCGAGTCAAAATCAACTTATTTATCCATAAGATTGTTTTTTTTTTTTGTTTTAATTTTGAGAGAGAGAGAGAGAGAAACGTTTACATCTATTCATTTATCAATATTGTTATATGAATATATTTTAAAGATCAAATATATAAATTAGATACAATTCAAATATTTATACTACTATTCGGTAAAGAAATACTAGTATACAGTAGACAAATACCCACACGCTATTGATGTGACTCGAACCCTGCAACTCCCCTATGAAAAGGGAGAGGCAGTAGCACTTTACCCAAAGGACGGTGGCGATTTGCTTTTCACAATTATGGAAATCCAATTCCAGAGAATCTTTAATGCATGATATTGTGCAAACATTCGAAAAAACGAATTTGCACGCAAAATCAAATTAATTAACCCCTTTCTAAGAAACATTATACAGCAGCCCTCTGAATAGACTAAACTTCTGCTTACATTTTCATCTAAAGGGCTCTCCGTCCATTTTCTGAAATACATCTAGCTTTTGTCAGTATCCAAAAAGACGTATTTCATTTGTCTAATAGGAAAATTAATTATTATTGTTCCTTTTTTTTTTTTTTTTGACAAAAAATGAACTTTCGAGGCGGGATTAAGGCATTGATCCCAATCTGTATATTATGAATACAATAAGACAATTAAATATAAAAACAAACTTTATATATAATATATATTGTATACATGGTGATCATCCAGCACCTTTCATGTGTACAGCTTTGGCCGGTGCATGTACAACCAAAGCTCCCATCTCAACTATACATTAATTTCTACATCAAATCTAGAGAGAGAGAGGAAAAAAAAAAAAAAAACTAAAACACACACTAATAATTGGCTACAAAATTCAACTTTTCGTATAACTGAATAATTAAGAGAAAAATACAAATCAATTGTGAAGAGGGTTTGGCCCGCCTGGAGTCTTGCGATCCGATACTGTGTAATTGGATTCATCTCCATTTCTTGAGTATTCCTTCGGAACCGGTGCAGAAAAGTTCCATGAAAACTGAGAATGATGTTCTGGTTTATGTTCTTTCTCTGAAAGTCTGTGGATATTCCGACAGTTTAAGGGCTGGGTGAAGATGAGGATGGCCATGATGAAGAGAAAGGGTATTAAGGGAAAATGGGTTCTCATAATTTGTGGAAATTTTGGAAGTGTAGAAGACGAAGAAAATGAGGTTGTCTGGAATTGAATTCGTTTCGGGAATGAGGAGGCGGGGCAGGTGTATTAATATGGCATTAATTCTGCAATGGCAAAACTGCCCTCGTGAGACTTATAATTGGAAGTTGAATATTTGGAGTTGATTGTCAGTCTGAGGAGTCAGGCAATTTTATTTAATTCGTACCCATTATTGGTTATTAATTTATTATTTATCTCATGGATGTACGACTTCTCTTGTATATAGGATTATTTAAGGTCGGATTAAGGGTATTGGAAATTTCTTTTTTTCTTTTTTGGGTTGCTTATAAAAGGTTAAAACCGTCGGATCCATAGAAATTGAGACATGGAACTATGAGCATTTCCTACGCTGAAAATTTTCAACTATTTTTTTTCAATTTTTAATTTTTTATGGCACCATTGACTTTGAGCCATTATATAGTTGACAAAAGTGAGAGCACTTTTTATTATTCTATGGACTAAAAGAGAAGTAGTGGTGCCAATTTAATCACACTTATTATCCTACACTATGTTCATACCTTTGTATTTGATGATATTTAATATTATCATATGTTAAATGAATTGAGATTAATCTTTGACTTGATTTATAAATTATGTTTCTTTTCTCATCCGTTGAAGTGATATATATATATATATATATTGTAGAAAAAAAATCTCATGTCAATATGTGACAACAAAACAATACCTTAGTATGATTGAACCTAAATCTCCACAATATGCTTGGTTTAATCATCAATATTAATTTGCAACATATCAACCAATCGAACAATCAGAGTGAGCTTTTTTTTTTTGGGTCTATATATAACTATAAAAAATCAAGTATAATCAACAAAATCGATAAATATTCACACATAGATCGAAGAGAATGTGATTAACAAATAATAAATAATCACAAAATAAATGCATAAAAGAAATTCAAACCCGTGGTAGGAAATTTACCAAATTAAATATGTTTGATATCACTCAATTGCAATATCCATAAAGGTGATTAAAGCTGAGAGGTCGGCTTCCAACAATGTTACCATTTCTAAGTGCACTCGAGTGCCAAATTTGAATAGACCCTTAACTGAAATGCTTTGGATTTGACTTGTAGAAGTGTGAATTATGCATATTTCTCCACTTGATTTTGATAATATGTAAGAAATTAAGACATAAAATTTGACATCGGAGTTAGCTAGGTCTATTTACGATAACTTGTCTTTATTGAACATCATTAATGCTCATTATAATACTGAAAGTCTCATGTGGTGACAAGACAGTTGTGACAAATGTTGCACGTCAGGGGATTGGTAATAGTTATTATAATAATTATCTAAACGCCCTTGGGGTTGAGTAATTGCCAAAACATCCCATTAGGTTTGAATAATTAGCATTACATTCATTAAGATTTGAATGGTTACCTTTACACTTCCTGATCTTAAACATTACAAGTAAACTCTCAAAATAAGGGAGTGTAATTATAATTATAAAGTTAGTTTAGCAAATGTAATTGTAATTATATATACATTCAAGGGTATAATTGTAATTATACATTATCTGAACTATATAATAGGGGGTGTGATAGTAATTATCTAAATTTTAGAGAGTGATTGATAATCATGATAAATCTTAGAAAGTGTAAAAGTAATTAATCCTATGCATACACATTAAGTATGTAATGAACGCTAGCTATTACAGACTCACATGGGCATTGTCGTACTAATAAATTTATTGTGCGGCTATGTCGCTTCACAATAAATTTAGTTTTTGGATTTTTTAAGGGTGTAACTGGTTTTAAAGGGCATCTATTAGAATCCTTTGGAGCTTTGCCTTGAAATAGCGTTATAGATTTGAATTAATCCAGTTCGTATCTAATTACAAAGCTAACGTTTCGAATATAAATGGATTCTATTTAAATTAAAACTCGTTACGCAGTTGCTTTAGGGTTTTAATCTAGAAAAAGTTGAATACAGTCAAATTAATTTTCAGAAAAGATACCTAATTTATTCGTTTAAGCCCAAGGCCGTTCCATACGAAATAAAACTTGGGCATGCCAATTGATCAATATTTTGCCATCAATTTAATCTTCTTTAAAAATAATACAGGTATATCCCTTCAAAAATATAAATATTATTAAGACATACGAAAAAACTAAAAAAAAATGGCTATTGAATAAATTAATTATTTAACTTTTTTTTACAGTTAAAAATGTGTCTTTATATTCATTACAAAAAATTTGAACAATTACCATTATTAAAAGATGATGTTAATAAGAAGTACTGGCGGTGGAAAAATCATTTGATAGGGCTTCATTACGATAATAATGCATAGTTTCTACAAGAGTTGCGAAAAGCTCACTATGATATATAGTTATGGTAAATGTTTCCACCTCAGTATAGTTAGGATAAATGATATTTCTTCTCGTCTTTTTGAATTATTAACTATCACATTAACCACAACTCTTAATTTGGAATTACTAGTTACTGCTTCCACCATAACTATAAATTTTTTAGCTGCAAAGATTCAATAGTTTTGTAATAATTATAAGAAAAATATATAGAAGCCATGAATATTAATAACAGGGGTGTAAATTTTTGTACACGTTGTATGTATGTTGTCCGTTTGAGGTGAGTGGAAATCCATGCAGCAACGTCACATATCAAGATTAATATTTTCACATAAAGGTTTGGTTTCACCTAACTGTCTATATGATGATGAATTATTGTCCTGTCATTAGACGACGAAATTGGCCACAAAAGTTTTAAGGCAATCTTCATTTCAATTTGACGTGAAAGATTGTAAATATACCTAATTAATTTTCACCTTATAACATACCTAATTAATTTTCACCTTAACAGGTTCGCCATGTCAAGCCGAACTGAATCTTATTTCAAAATAGTATTTCATATCGTATTTTATATTTTAATTACAAATTATGTGAATTATATATTTTTTTAATAAAAATATTTAGTAATTTTTGAAAATCGACCTTGAATGTAATTCAACCCCAAAAGTAAGCTTGTGAAATGAGAATCGCCCAGAACTATTTAAAGAGGTCACAACCCTTTTGATGTGAGATTCTAACAAACCCCCACATGTTCAAGAATGGAGATTTAAAGCATGAGATAATATGAAATTGGTGGATAAACAACATATGCAGTGGCGACTCCAGAAACCTGATTTAGTGGGGTCCCTTCAAAATATTATTATATAATAAAAATTATTTAAAAAAAATTATCTTTACCAAAAAAGTATAGTAAATATATTAAGACACATATTATGTTAAAATAATTGAAAATATTCAAGAACTAGCATATCGAGACATATATTATGTTAAAATAATTAAAAATATTCACACATTCAATAATTTAAATTACTATGAAAAAATTAACAAAAGATTCACTAAAATATTATTAAATTAATAAAAATGAAAAATTGTAACTCACTAAAATTATTACTTGAGTTTGACAAATTAGTTGAAATTTGATAAACATGAGTTGTGAACAGAATGATTTGGTTTGATATATAGATAATGCACAGAAAAAATAAAAATAACTGAATTGAAGACCTCAAATTTCAAATTCCAATGTGAATTGACTATTCACATTTCAAACTTTTCATATTCTACAACTCTAAACTTTTATTCAGCAATTTACTATCAATTTGATAGAGGGATTCCATAAATATATATATATATATATATTTATAGTCCAATATTTTTTCCAATATATATATATATATTATAATGAAAAAAAAGAAAAAATTTCAGTGGGGTCCTGGGACCCCACTGCTGGCCAAGTGGCGTCGCCACTGAACATATGCCTTGGAAGAAACATTTGGAGCATGGAATATAATATGAATTCCCAACATCAGGAATGAATTTAGCTTTGATACTATGTTGGAAATAGACTTTGAATCTAACTCAACCCCAAAAGTTAGCTTATGAGTTGAGAATTATCCAATATTATATAAAGAGGCCACAACTCTTATACTTTTCTAATATGAAATTCTAATAGTAATAAATATAATATAGATATTATATGTTTAAAAGTATAGAATAAGAGCTAAAAATATAATTTTAAAATAGGAGATGCAATCCGCCATCCAGCCGCTAATAAATTAACATTCTTCGAGCCGAGGGCATTGAATAGTACGTAATAAATGCTAATGTACTATTTAAATTTGATATAGTCAATGATGGGTACGTGCCCCCATGCCCTTCATAATTAATAGCATCTTTATTTATTTTAGTATCCAAAGAAGCTAAACATTATGTATTATATTAATTAATGCATATATATCCTTGCCATGCCTTACAACCAAGACAAGCAATTCGCTTTCGATCACATTGTCAAGAAATAAAATTATAGAGCATGCATGTGCAAGGAGTATTAAACATAGGTGGGTCATTCGCATTTTAATAAGCATTAAGAGGGTTAAAAGAAAATTATTATAATATGCATACATATATGTGTGTATGTATGTATGTGTTGCAAATATTTTTTTTATTATATATACTCATCCATGAACGTGTTGCCAGATAAGCAAAAAATAGCCAAAATAGTAAGTTTTTGAAAATTGATGAAAAGAAACGTAGGAGACGGTAAGTCTATTTTACTATGATAGAAAATTTATAGGATAAAATATAGAAAATGATTTCTTTTGAATTCGTGTATCCTCTTTATGGGCTCTTACAAGTTATACATGAACCTTTGAGTTATTTTGTCATGAAAAATCCAAAGTAGGGATAATTACCTAAATACACCCTAAGGGGTTAATAGCTTAATTGTAGAAACATTTCTCGTGATTTAAAAATTTTCAAGACTACCCTCTGCATATTACAATTTGAACTCCATTGACAGTGCAATAAATTGGTTGAAATATTATAAATAGATCTCTTGTTAATCTCACAGTATGTGGTGTTAGGGGTGAGCATGGGACGAGACGTCTCGATTCATCCCAGCCCGAAAAAATTGAGAAAGATCCCATCCTAGTTGAGCATCGGGACGAGACCAGAACAAAAATCATTGTCCCGATTGAAAATCGAGATGGGATCGGGACAACTGTGAAAAAATTGGAATTGTCCCGTCCTGTCCTGATTAATTTTATTGATTATTTATTATTATTATTATTATTATTATTATTATTATTATTATTATTACTACTACTATTACTATATCTTATAAGTGTGAAGGCGCGTGAAAACAGTGCAAAGCGCGTGCATTTTTTTTTTTATTTTTTCTTTTTCTCAAAAACGACGTCGTTTTGAGATTTGGTGCTTTAAATATTTGTACCGCGTGCATTATTTGTTGTCAGTACTTTCAATTTATTGGTGGGACCCACAAGAAATCAGAAGAAATTTTCTCTTTCCAATTTTGCCCACGTCTTTTTTCATCTACCCATGCTTTTTTTGTTTGTACTTGGCGTTCTTTCTTTTGTACCTTGAATGGGTCCGGCTTTTGAGTTTACTTTTCCTTGGGTCTTGTAGTCTTCATTTCCCTAGGAAAAAACCCTCTTTTCGAGAGCTCTGCATTCGTCTTTAGGCTCTTTCTTCTTCTCTTTTTTATTTTTTTTTCTTTTGAATTAATGATTTTTTTAAATACTTCTTTTTGTTCTTTCAAAAAAAAAAAGCAATACTTCTTTTTGTCTTACTAATATATTTACATAGAAATCATTTCTTGCAAGTTTTGAAAAGTATTGTTTTATCATAATATTTAGATACTAATTACCAAATTAATCAAATTTAATTCCAAATTTGATCTAAATTTTAGAATTTTTCGCCAATTAAAACATTTGATAGATAAGATTCAATTAAATATTCGTAATTCGAAATAAATAAAAAAATTTATATTATTTATTTCTTCATATTAATAACTCAAATATTATCAAATGCCAGTTCAAGTTCTAATATTAAACTAGCTTCTAACCAGTGCTTTGCTTGGGAATTAAATAAATAAAAATATATTATACGTAAATAATAGTTTAAATATTCTAGCTATATATAATTAATGATAGAATTAAGTCTAATAATATTTCTATTATTTCTATAGAAAACTTGACAATCTCTTGTAAAAATGTTGAAAATATGAACTAAATGATTCAAACTATATATATTTGTTGGAATTATGTAAAATTTTGAACTAAACAATTTATTTAATTAAAGTCATTTTCTATTTTTAATTATTTTATTAACCAAAAAAATTTATAAGAATATATTTTTTATTATTAAAGAAATCCATTATGAATCTTTTGCATGTTGTCTTACTTAAAACTCATAATATTCATATATTGTATGAATAAGCATCAAACTAATATACCTAGCTTGCAATTACGGAAAATAACAATTTACTTTACTTTACTCAATTCAAATTCATGTATTAAGAATATAATCTTTTGCAAATTATTATAGTTTAATAAACATAAAAATTAAGGAAAAAAACATCCAAATAAAATATTATTTTATTTTATGAGAAATTAAAAAATAAATCAAATTATAACATGAAATTATCAAAAATTATAAAATAGAATCGGATTACTCTATGATTAGCAAAAATTCTAGGATTGAAATATCAAATTTTCTTTTGTAAAATACCCTGATTCATAAAAATAACTAAAAATATTAGATACATAGAAATATTGCAAAATTCATAAAAGAAGTAATAATTATAATAAACAACTTAACCAATAACATTAGCAAAAATTATAAAATAAAAATATATAGGAATCTCAGTATAATATGATTAGCAAATACTCCAAGACAGCTTGAAAATGTACTTTAAAATTGAGAATCAAAATTTCTTGCGTAATTTATCCTGATTCAACAAAAAATAATCAAAAAAATTATCAAATACATATGAATATTATAGAATACATAAAAAATATTAAACAACTCATTCAATGAATGATTGCATAGAGATAGGGAAGAAATGAAGACTAAATGTCTTTATATTTTTAACAAAATTTTATATTTGGAATACAAATCATAATAAATATAACCATTGCTGAATTATTTATATTGTTCCTAAATTTTTTGAATTAACCCTGTGAATTGGATATGAGAAGCATTTATTTTGTTTGAAGAAAATTTGACTCTAGAAAAATATTCACAGCCTGAAAAATTTATGCTTGATTCATAGAGCTAGTTTAGTGGGAGAGATGACATGGGATTGATTCATATTTCATATTAATTGAATGTTTAGTTAACATATTTAGAGCTCATAATTAATGAGTGACCCTGTCTCTAATCCTGATTGCTTTTGGATTGCAGATCATATGCTAGGGGCCGGATCCATAATCCAATGATTACAGATCTTTAGGATTAATGAAGAAAAAAAACAAATTATCCCTAAAGAATTAAAATTAAATTAAATCAAACTCTAATATATAATTTATGAAAGGATAAAAAAACAATTATAATAAAATGCGAAGGTCAATTATGATATTTTATCAATTATCACAAGGATCAATTCTATGAACCAAACAATGAATTGGACAATATATGAGATATTCTTATTTCAAATCCATGTAAGCAAACATATCATGAGATTGGATTGATATGTATTCTAAAAAATACATTATTTACTTTATCTAACACAAATAATCCGATACTATAAAGCAAACGAGCCTAAGAGAATAATTGCGTTGAATTTCACTTGGTTTCGTAGTTGTTAGAATATAATTGCATACAATTCAAATTTAAAATTTCAATATAAGTTTGATTATTAATCTAAATCATGTTCCCACATAATAATATATTTTAATTTAATACTTTATTGGCCTAATTATATATATGTGGAAAGGGAAAATAACACATAACTTAATTAAAAGAAATTATGCAATAAAATATAAAATTAGGAATATCAAACAATATAATTACAAAAGATATGAAAAAGAAAACTAATGAGGATTACTATGAATAATTCTAGGGAAGTGATACAAGAGGATGAGAGACACATGTTTGAAATATATATATATATATATAAAGAGATAAAGAAAAATTTAATAATTACATATATAAATAAAATATGGAAGGAATCACATTTAATGCCTCATAGTAACTGAAAAATCAAGATGGAAATATGCATATGCGGCAATCTGAATAAATACAAACTTATCCATCCCTTAATCCATGTAGGAGAGAAAGATGAAATCATGGAATGGACTCTATTTTAAATAATATAATAAGATAAGATTAGTAACATAATGTAAAAACTATATAAAATAACAACTAGAGTAACCTAAACTATTGTGAAACAAAACTTATCATCACATTTAGAGAGAAAACTGAAAAAAAAAAAGTGGTCCATAAATAATAAATATACATAAAAGATTCTACTTTTGTTGAATAGAAAACAACTTTTTAATCATTACTTTTAATGAAAATTTAATATTACACGCTCACTCTATCAGTTTGTTCATACTTTTCATCTATGCAACATTCTCTTATTTTAAAAAGAAATGGAGTAATTTATGATATATGTGCATTAATTATGACAATACTATAACAAATAATTCATATTAAAATAACGTACTTTGATATAACAATTTAAGAATTAAGTGATATACAAAACAAAACAAATGCGAATCTTGAACATTTCTTATTTTATCTATATTCTCTTCATCTTTTGTGATTTTCCTAACTTTGAATTGTAATGCACAAACTTTTACTTGAAAAATTATTTTCACAGTGTGATATGTTCATAAATAAGGTCTTATAATTTAAATTTATCATAAATAAAGAAAGTTGAGCAAAACCATTGCTTTATCCTTCTATACTTTTCAACTAAATATTTGAATTACTCCACCATTGATCATTGTGTTTTGTTGCTGATGTTATTTCTAAATTTAAGTATGAAAAAGAATATGATATTCGTCATTTTGAATATGTCATTGGTTGAAACTAATTTAACTGGAAATGTGGTATATGTTGGGAAATCCTCATATCTTCCTAAAAATAATAATATTAACAAATAAAGTTATGTGGACTTTCTTGCAGAATAGCATAATTAATGTTACTCTTGAATAATTACTTTTTTGTCACTTAGTTCTTCTTGCCATTATTTCAGAGTGTAAAAAATATTTTTTATTAGAATAATATACAATAATATTAAGAACGTGAAAAATATATTTTTGTTAAAATAACATAAATAATATTATAATTTAAGAAGAAAATAATATAAAGAATACATCAACGGGCATTGGGACTGCGCGCCTTAACTAGTTATTATATAGAAAGACATATAATAGGAAAAAAACAATTAGACCCACTTTTTCCTCAATAAAATTAAGCTCAATTTAGACTTTAAATTGAACCCCATTAGCCCAATTTCATCTTTCGACTTAAAACCCAATTTCCCCTTATTATTATTATTATTATTATTATTATTATTATTATTATTATTATTATTATTATTATTATTATTATTATTATCATTATATATATTTTCTTTTTTGGAATTTGAGAGTTGAAACAGGTTTTGTTCGAATTAAGTTCAGTATATCAATGTTTTTAGATTACACAACGAGATCTATTCTTATGGAACAATAAATGTATTTTTGTTGTATGTCGTGTAGGATACATTAAAAAAGGTAGAATTCAATATTTTGATTTCTAGTTTTGGTTTGACGTCTTATTTCTTGTTTTTTTTTTTTCCCTCTTTTCAGCTCATAATTAATAGGTTGCGTTTCTATCATAGTCTTGTCCCGGACGGGACAAAATTGGAACAAGTCTAAATCGGGACAGGAATTGAGACACATTCTTATGTCCTGAATAAAAACTGGGATAGGACTGGGACATGCAAAATTCTGGCCCGTCTCATCCCGTGCTCACCCCTATGCGGTATTATTGTAAATTTTTAAACTATATTAGGTATTTCTATAATTAAACATATAATACTCCTCTTTGGATGTCCATCAACAAATAATGTGTATTTTATATGTAAAAAATCTTACCGGAGGAACGTCGTAATTAATACATTTTTGTACGTTGCCCTCATCAGAGACCTTGCTAGGAAACCAAGTGGGAACAACCGAAGACAAGGGAAAGAGTACATGTATTCGTTCTCCTTGTAATGAAAAAATCACTTGATGTTCATGAAACAATGCATTTTGATATTGTTAACTAATTTCTCAGATGTTGTTGTCTGTAAGCTAATGCCTTTGTGGGATTGTTAGAATATTATTAATTACCTAAGCAAATGTTTTGGACATCAATATTACCATCCTTCTAAAGATATGAGTAAAGAAAAGTTTTACTTTTTATTGTCTCCTTTGGTATATCATGACTTATAAAGACATATACTTGAAATTGATGAGAGGCTAAATATACTTATGTAATTCCATATATTTATGTAAGCATGCAATTTAATAAATACTATGCTTTAAGTTATAAAGATACAAGAAAAATAGCCTGCATAATATACGAGAAGAAATAAGTTAATCAGTTATGAGGTGCGCGGGATTATATCATGACTTTGTAAAGAAATACACTTGAAATTGGAAATATCAATCTTTAAAAAAGAAAAAGATTGCCACCATGCTTTGAATGTAGTGGTACCGCTTCCACCATTTCATAGTAAAAGGTGCATGGTTCGAGTCCCACCGATAGCGTGTAGGTGTTTGTCTATCGTATGGTAATTATTTATCTACTGAATTGTAGTTTCGATATTTGAATTGTTATTTAGTTAATATATTTGATCTTTGAATTCTATTCATATTATGAATTGATGTATGATTAAATATAATCGCTTCTCTAAAAAAAGAAAAAAGAAAAAAATTGATACTTGAAATTGAAAATATCCATCTAATCTTTACTAGTATACCATTTTACTAAAATGATAATATACATAATTATATTAGTTTTATCTATCTATCTATCTATCTATCTGGATGGAGAACAAAATTTTTTAATTAATTCATTGTGAAGCAAGATTTGGGAGAGAAAAAAAAAAAAAGAAGCAATCTACTATACATAAATTATCAATACATATTTAGTTACCAAATATTCTAAATTTGACATAAATAATTTAACATAGGTTTATCCAGATTAAAAATTGCATCAACAATAAAATAAGTTTTGTTGCTAAGATATAAAAAATTATTAAGTTGGGAATTTATCACATAAATAATTCGGCATAGTTTTACCCAAAATAAAGCAACTTAATAATAATATATTTTTTTGACAATAAACTATATACTCTTTGTACGTATCGTCCATAAATCATAGTTTTTAACTCATGCTTTGTGTGGGAAATAATTGATTAAACTATATATACTCTTTATATGTTCTTATTCCCACATAACATAAAATTTATGAGATTAAACATTTGTCGAAAAAGATAAATTTTATTGAAAATTGATATTTACACACTCTAAAAATTTATAATGTGCTCCATTCCTACTTCTATATTAAAAAGTTGATTGAAAATATATTTACCATTCACAATACAATATACCCTTCAACTTGATGAACCCATTTTGATTATGCAACAAATGAAAACATTCAACATACAGAAACAAAATATTTAATAATCAAATCTATATTCCTAAATGCATCAAAAGGAAGTATAAGTGAACTATTACATTCCAAAATTAATGTAAATAAACTTGAAGTAAATATATAAATATTTCCCCAACTAAATAAAGAGAAAATTAAGACTAAATTTTGATTTATTTTAGCATCCATAGAATTTTCATTCACAAACTTATTTTTTCACTCAAATAATTTGAAAAGGAAACATTATACAAAAGGGTGTACATATTCTGCAAATTAATGTAAATATTGTTTTAAAAATAAGTAAACATTTTATTTATTCATTTTTATCTCAGAAACCTCATTATTAATTTTTCAAGTGCAAATATCAATTTCTCAAATTTATTTTAGGCAATATTCAGCCATAGATAATTAAATAAACAAAGCAAATCAAGCACCAATTCAAATCATATCCCAACTCCCAACACTTACAATACAACCGCCAAATCTCAACGGCTATATCGTCCACCTCTCCTATATATAGGCAATTGCATGTGTTCTTCTTACACACAAATATCAATTCTACAATGGCGTCCACTTTCTCTGTGCTTAGCCCTTCTTCTCTACTCAGAGTTCTTCATCTTTGCCGACATCTACGGGAAGCATTGGGAATCTTCTTCCTTTCTCTGGTTCTACAAGTCTCATGTCGTTTGAAGGCTCAGGGAAGCTTTATCGCCAAATTTGCACTACCTCAGAGAAACCCTAATGAAAATTGGGTAAGAATTTTGATGGTTCAAAACAGAAAAATATCAAAATTTTCTTCTCGTACATGTTTGAAATTGCTAATTGTGTGTGTTTTTCTTTTTTTCAGGGTAGCCTGCAGTTCCAACAGTGACGGACGGCAATCAGATTCACGAGATTTTGCCTCACTGCATGTGAAATTTGGTACAATCTTTCACTCCCACATTCTGGATAGATCTTTTCGAACTAGTTATCAGTTGCTAAGTTCTATGTCAATATGATTTGATTCTGCAATGGGGTTGTATCTTGTATACTGTGCGATGATTATCTTCATCGTCATATTTGAAATTGCTATAATATGTTTGTTTTTCTCTTTCCAGAGTGCTCTGCATTTCCAATAGGGATGAGCATTAATCAGACTAGCAAAATTTTGCCTCATTGGTGCCTGAAATTTGGTATCGTTTCTGATCCACAGATTCTGGATTAATCTTTCTAAGCTCTTATTCGGTCGCTATATCAATTTGATATGAGTCTTTATTTGAAATTTGTAAGCAAGTGCGGTTTTCTCTTTGCAGGGTACCCTGCATTTTCAACGGTGGTGGACATTAATCAGATTCACAAAATTTTGCCTCTTTGGTGCGTGAAATTTCCTTTGAATCACACATTCTAGATTATTAATCTTTTTCCACATTCATATTCAGTTGCCATGTTAATATGTTTTGATTCTCTCTTTGGGTTTTATCTTTTGTATTGTGTTATAATTGTTGCATATATCACTTTTTAGTTGTCTCTGAAC
>JACFYI010002299.1:5731-36126 GCA_014898755.1 Handroanthus guayacan
AGTTATGTGTCTGTTACTGAGCTTTCAAAGAAAATGTACAAGCTTTTACATGCTTTGGAATCATTGTAACCTGGTGTAGAGCTCATAAGAGGATATTCTTTTTAGTTGTCTTTTTCCTTTTTCAGGGTGGGGATTCGGGGTTTGTGCATTAATTGTCAGTATGTTGAGTAAGAAAGAATGAATCTTAAGAACTTTCAGGATGTTCTATGGTATTTTGTTCAACCTACCTTGTCATTACTTGGTATAACTAGCGGGGCTTATAATTCATTATTTGGGTCTTCTTCAGAAGAGTTTAGAAGCTGCTGAGATCTTATTTTGATAGCTTGTAAGCTCTTCCCTTTAAGTTTTGTGCTAAGCACACATCTCAGCACCTAGAAAGTTGTGAAACATCTTAAACATGTTTCAATCGAAAATTGAACTTAGCCAGACACCTTTTGAGTTCATCACTGTAACCCTTATAAGATGTGAGAGCGTAACCCTTTTTTCAATATTCACGTCTGATTATAAATTTTATCGGCTTTGTATCAATACTGTCGCTGACCCATGATTATTACTTAAATAAACGTTTGGGAGTAGTAGCAGTTTACTTGTTGAGTTAATGCTATTTGGAAGGAATGTGATCTGAATTACCTGATAAGATATCATCTCTCTTTCATGATGTAGCTCCATTAAGTTATACATCATGACTAGGTGCAAGGGTTTGGGCCATATAAGAATTTCCATGTGTGGTGACCTGTTTGATTACATACATGACTAGAATGATGCGCTCTCTTGGAGTCAGACCTATAAACTCTCTGACATTCGACTGTCTTGCAGAAGCTTCTGCAGCTCCCAACGGTTTCCAGCTCCATTGAAGTTTGGGATTTTCTCAGTGTCGATTCTCAGGTTTGGCATATTTTATTTACATTTTCCTAGATGCCAGAATCTTTATATTACTAATTAGCTTCTGCCTCGTTGCTTGACTTGTATTTCTGCATGTCCTGGAATTGCAGATGTATACATTTTCCGATTCATTATCCATAATCTATACGCTTCCAGGTGAATCTCTAACAGCAGGTTCTCTTCCGTTTTCTCATTTTCACATTTCTTATGGTTTCATACTGGTTTTCGTCTCAGTTGATCTGGACGAAACAAGACGTGAACCGAACAAGGAATATCGGGATAATGTAGGTCCAGTGTATGATCCATTATCCTGCAAAAAAGAAAAACTCATTAATGGAAACCGAGATTCTACATCACAAATCAGGGGTGACAAGATTTCTGCTGGGTCAGGATTAACAGCAAAAGGTCAAGCTCCTTATCCGTCAATAAAGCCTGAAAATGAATTTGAAACGGCTTTTGAGAATCCAAATGATTCCTCAAAATATATAGGGCAAAAGCATATACAACCATCCAGAAACTTGGAAAGTACCATAAACGGAGACCAACAAGAATCACACTTTGCTGCAACAAAAAATGCCTCTGATCCAACCCTTCCGAGTGAGGTCACTTACGAATATTCTTCTCTTGGCATATTCTTTTTAAACAGTATATTCTGATTGGTTTCATTTCATGTTATTATTATATATAAAAAAAATAAAGAAAAATAAAATCATTGTTTTTGATAAATTTTGTAGCTTAGCCTTATTTCTCTATTCTGACATTGATGCATCATGGTTTCTCCATGATTTCTCTTGTTGCCATTCTTATGTAGCTTTCTCCTTTCCTTTTCTTCTCGCAGTGGGTCCCACCTAATGTAAGTGTTCCCATATTCGATTTGGTTGATGCCATTTTACAGCTGAAAGATGGTGGATGGATCAGGTATTCGGTGCACGTAAATCTTAAACAAGTTGAGATAAGGCATGTTTGCATGATCTTCACTCTCCCTTTACTGACATTTGCGCATTTGGTGTGGTTTACAGGAGAAAAGCTTTTTGGGTAGCTAAACAAGTTTTACAGCTGGGAATGGGGGATGCCTTTGATGATTGGCTGATTGAGAAAATCCAGCTTCTGCGCAGGGGATCTGTTGTTGCTGCTGGCATCAAGCGGCTGGAGCAGGTAATTTGACCTCTTGTGCTTGAAAAGATCTTTTGAATTAATCTTTGTTGGTTGGTTTCTTATTTTTTTGTCCTATTTTCTTACAAATAATACTTAAAACAATAAATGCGGATTACAATGACTGAGTGAGAGCTCTAGCTGACTTACGAATCTTGACCAGTGAATTGCCAAATACCGCATGTGTTTGTTGTGACAATTCTTCCGAGACAAAATTTTCAGAGGGACTCTGATATTATCATTCATTTACTGCTATAAATAGATACTATGGCCTGATGGGATATTCATCACAAAGCACCCAAGGCGGCAGCGACCTTCTCCTGGTAGCCTATCGCACAATCCTCCTGGTGACCAACCTCCCACCTCACATTCTTCACCTAAAATAGAACATGCCCTAAAGCTAGAGGAGATCCAACAAAGGGAAGCCGAACGGCGAGCTAAACTAGTATACGAACTGATGATTGGTAACATTTAATTCGTTATGCTAATTCAGTTAGGGTTTATTCCTCAACCTCTGTTGGAGATGTTAATGACATCACACTTTTCCTGCAGATAAGGCACCACCTGCTATCGTAGGTCTTGTTGGACGTAAGGAATATGAACAATGTGCAAAGGATCTCTACTATTTCATTCAGGTTATCTTCATCTCAATACCCTCTTATATACCCTGTACAAAGTGACAATTATTGATTGATTCAATTAGGCCTTTTCCTTTATAATTCTACCATGGTTATGATTCCTTATGTCAAACTTAAATATTTCACACTTCAAGGACCGTGCTCTTCGGCTTTCTATATTTTTTCTTAAATGCATGCCTTGGCAAAATTTTAAGTGGTTGATTTCTTGTAAATAGCGGAATCGTATGATGCATTTGCTGGTCACTCTTCAGCATGATACTAAAAAATAACTGTGGGTCGCATGTACAGTCATCTGTTTTCATGAAGCAAATAGCTTTTGATCTTCTTGAGTTGCTGCTCGTGTCTGCATTTCCGGAGCTTGATGATGTTTTCAGACGGTTGGATCAGGACAAAGAGAAGTATGGGGAACTCAAACTGAATTAGGCGAGGTACAGAAAATATCCATTCTTGTGTGAAGATTGAAGAAGACTTGTCAACAAAAAGATTGAAACAGGATTGCTAAGTAGAGGTTAAAGAATATGTCGATTTCTTGTCCGACGAGTGAATTAGAATTGTAAAGTGGCCATGAGTACAGCGGTAGTCTTCAAATACGTAGCTGTTCCACTGGAAAAATACGGGTAATTGCAACCATTTTGTATGCCGTAAAGACAGAATTTTCCATTCTTGATCCAGTAATATGATTTGAGTAATTGCCTCAAATATTCGGGACAATTATCTCTATACCCTCTGAAATTTGACATATTTATCAAAATGTATATAGATAATTATTATTATATTCCCAATTGTTAGCTCTTGATGCATAATTACTATTATACCCACCATTTTCCTAGAATCTACTTGTAACATTTTAAAATTTTTAAGAAGTGTAATTATGATTATCCGTCAACTGAACTAACATAGAAAGTATAATTATAATTATTTACATATCAAAAAACATTTTGATAATTATGCCAATCAAAGGATATTAAGGTAACAATACCTTACATTTTTTCTGCTCTAGATAAACCACATTCACCTCTCATTTTGAATTGATAACCGGGGACATGAAAGATTTTCATGTCTTGTCATACAATATACTTTCTACATACAGAATGCTACAGAAATATACCCGGACATTCTCCTCTAGAGGCCAACTCCTTTTGCTGCGAAACATACTCTTCGAATTACGGATAAACAGCATCAACTAACTTCTTGCCATAAATAAGACATTTTAGATGTTATAAAAATTTTGACAAAATCAGTTAGCATACTGCCAAAATAAAATAATAAGATCTAAAAAGCTCACAGAATAAATAAATTGCAATTAATTTATTTTTAATATCTTAATATGTTCCTCTACTTTTAACTATGACATGACACTCCTCCCATCCTTCATGTTGCTCCAGGGCAGACGAGATAAGGGTGTTCTACAAGAGCCAGCATTAGGAATTTGTGGTTCAACAGTCTCTCAAAGCAGTTACACGGAAGCATTATAATATATCTCTATAGCAGAAGTTAATTTGAGAACGAAAACAACAGGGACTGCAATTGAATCAATATGTAGATATGCAACACAGCTTAAACTCGAATCCAATTCCATCTCAGAAACAATCTCACACACCAACATGCAAGAAAGCTGTATCACCTCAAAATACAAATATGGTTGACCCCTAAGCATTATAAATTGCCCCAATAGGCATTTGCTATCAATAAAGAGTTAATACTAACATGGAGAACGCTTAGCCATCTTTCAAACCAATGGCCAAAGCATCAAACAGTAAAGTTGCACATGACATATCAAAACCACTCTGGACACGGAACCAAATTAAACTAAAAATCAAGTATTTGCAACAGAGAAAGAAACCGCACATAAGAGCTAATAACAGTCTTTTGAACAATCCGTATTAAAATGTCACACGAAGTACAGTAACAAAATTAGCATCAAAACTCCAACTGGGCAAAATCGCCCTTCATATGTCGTTCCCAAAATTCACTCGCTCTCTAACTTTTTAAAGATACCAATGAAAAGTACAATGAGTACCCTTCAAGCTCATTATGCAGAAGCAGCTGCTGCCTTCTTCCTTGGTGCAGCTTGAGTACCTATATCCATTACCAGAAATTCCATCAATAAACAACAAGAAAAGGATGAACAACCAAAGCAAAAGCATAATTCATCAACAAAGAAGAACAACTCCAAGACAAGTTGACAACCTTCTCTAAAGTTGGTCTTGAATCTGCGAGGCACATGGCGAAGGTATCTCATGCGTCCAGTCCCTGTGGTCTTTCTGCGAATAGCCTTCACACTCCAGTTGTCTAAATTACAAGTTTCACATAATAATCACTGAATTAGTTCATTGAATCATAAGACATAACAATATAACCACGGCCATAAGACATAAATGCAATATTACGACGGGCTTGAAGTTCAGCATCTCTAAACCAAAATTCTCACAATGATAAAGCCTAAATAAAACCAATAATTAGGAATGGCTTCTAAATTCTACTTATCCGAGGTTCTTACTTCTCAAAAAAATCAGCTCAGCTTAATTAAAGAAATAACCATATAACCACACCACAACGTGAATAATGCCATAATTATAAATCCATTTAACTGAAGACCAAAAATTTTCAAATAATATTAATCAGCAAAGGCTTACGGGCATAAGAAATAAATGAGTGTATAATGGACTTCAAACTCCATTCGTCTAAAAATTGTAAGAGTTTCACAAAAATAATCTGCTCAAACTTAATCAATCGGGAAAAAGGAATCAACCTCTTCAAGTCCGTAGGCATAAATTGAAATAATAAAAATAATGATAATAATAAATTAAAAAAAAAAGCGCGCAAATGGCATACATGTCCTCTTGCGAGCAGCAGGGTAAGCGCAGGCGGCGCAGCGGCTCTTCTGAAGGTGGAAGCTGCGGCGGCCACACCTCACACACAGTGTGTGTGTCTTGTTTCTCCTCTTCCCAAAGCTCCCTGTTCCCTTACCCTAAAATCACAAACACAACCACACATTACAGCTAAAAGCATACAAATTCATTCATACTTGATCCAATGCGAAAAGATCGGATCACATTTCACATAAATGCACATATACATGCACACAGAATTTATAAATTGAACTTACCATGGCTGTGAAGCTGAAGAAACCCTAAGTTGTTTGCTCAGCTCTGAGTTAAAGAGACGAGAGCGGCGTTGGAAGGAGTGGTTTTATATGAAGAAAATGAAGCTAAAATGAAAGAGAAAGTGAAGGGTTTTAGGGTTGGGTTTTGAGGTAAATTGGGCCTTCAATAGGCCTATTATGACGGTTGGGCTCTTTGTTGTTTTATGGGCTGACTTATTGGACTTACTTGTCTAAAAATGCTTACACGATAAAATAATAAAACAATTAGCCCTTGCAGCTAAATAAATTGAATCCAATTAAATAAATAATATACCTTATTTTAATTTCTTATCAATTTCTTTTTAAATTGTTTCCGATTTTATTTAATTATGATTTGAATTAAATCGGGAAAAAAATTAATTGTGTGAAATACGAGTTGATTTTGAGAAATTTGATCGGTTTTACTCACATTTTATAATTTTTTAAAATAAATTGAGCTCGAGTAGAATTTTAAATTTTAATTCTTTTTAATTTTTGCAGTCATACATACAAATTATAATCTGATCACAACTAATCGGATTTAATTATTTGGTTTTTGATGTTAAATTTAAATTAATTATTGTAAAAAATTCTCAATAACTTATTACTATACGATAAAAAAAATAATTCTATGTATGAGTAGAAATTGAATGCATAATCTTTAAATCATGAGACTTTCACATTGCCGATCTCATCGGCCTTCAAATTAGTTATTTAATTTATGTTATTTGAATTTATTTTAATTATCAAAATTATTAGAGTTTTGACGGGTGTTTGGCTAAGTTTATTTAAAACATCTTATAAGATGTTTTTGGAGCTTATAAGATGTTGGATCTTATTTTAAAAATAAGTTGTTAAAGTATTTGGATAAAATAAAACCTTTTAGCTTATAAGATGTTAGTAATGACAATATTGTAATTAAAATAGTTAAAAATGAAGGTGGGTGTTAAGATCTTAAAAATAAGTTGGGAGCTCCTTACTTTTTTAAAAAGAGCTTATAAGCTCCTAACATCTTATTTTTTAAGCTAATAAGATATTTTTAAAAAAATTTTACCAAACACCTTGTGGCATCTTATAAGCTCTCAAACATCTTATAAGATGTTTTTAAGAGCTTATAAGCTCACCCAAACACCCTCTTAATGGTAAATTAAAAGTCTTATTAATATAATATCCAAAAGGGTTTTCTTTTAGCGCGGGAAAATGGATCTGACTATGTTAAGCATGGCCGCATATACCGCTGAAAAGACAATAGGAGGGTGAAGAGAGAAGGAAGTGAAAAAATTGGAGAAGGGCAAAATGGAATTCCCAGCATTTCCCTACAAACCCTACTCAATTCAGCTTGATTTTATGAGATTCCTTTACCAATCCCTTGATAAAGGCGGCATTTCCATGCTCGAGAGTCCAACTGGTACTATTTTATTAATTGGCTTAAGTAATTGGAGCACTCATTTCTATGTGAAGTTAATTTTTCATTAGCAATTGCACTTGTTTCCAATTTTCGTTTTTTAATTTTGTGTTTTAGGGGTTGTTTGAATTGGTTGGGTTGTTGCAGGGACTGGAAAAACACTTAGCATGATATGCAGTGCGCTGCAATGGCTGGTGGATAGAAAGAAGCTGGAGAATATGGAAAGTAATGGGAATCAGAAGTTGGGTGAGGGTAATGAGGTTGATGATGAGCCAGATTGGATGAGAAATTTTGTACCAAAAGAACCTGATTTATCTGAGAGGAAAACTGTAATTAGAAAGAAAAAAATTGGGTTTCGTTCGAAAGAAAAGGAAGAAATTATTAGAGATTTATTTAGTCATGGTGAAGGAGAAGGTGAAAAGGAAAAGGCTAAGGATAAGGGGGTGAGAAATGAGAAGGGGAAAATTGGGTCTGATGAGGCGGGTGATGAGGAGTTTTTGTTGGAAGAGTATGATAGTGGAGCAGAAAATGGTGGAAAATCGAAAAGGAAGAATGCTGAAGGCGATGATGTTTTCTCGAGCGAGGAAGAAGAGGAGGTGGATGGGTTGGGTAACGAGGAAGAAGAGACACGGTTGAGGGTTTATTTTTGTAGTAGGACACATTCACAGCTTTTGCAGTTCATAAAAGAACTTAAGAAGACAAAATTTGCTACTGAGTTGCAGGTTGTTTGCCTGGGTTCTCGGAAGAATTTCTGCATCAATGAAGGTATGAGAATGTACTATATCTCCCTAGTGTTAGAGCATGTATTGCTGTGGTAGGTGTTCAATTTCAGCATGCTGAACCTTTTCTTTCAGAGGTGCTGAAGCTGGGGAGTTCCACTCGAATAAATGAGAGGTGCTTGGAGCTTCAAAAGAATAAGAAACGTGAAGCTTCTAAAATGAAGGTATTGCAAAGTATGTGTCAAATATAATACTCCATGTTGAACATCCACGTTATGTGCATAATTATTTGATGTCATTTGCAATCAGTACATGAGATGTTCTATTACACTCAAACTCCTTCTTATTACTTTCAAGCAATATTAGAACACCTTGTTTGAAAGTACGTGTCCTGACCACACCTCGTCAGCCACCGCAACTAACACCCCAGTCAAAGCTGCAGGCCAAATGTTGCCCCTGGTCGAATTTGGAACTTGGAAACCATCGACTGCTCCAGAAACTATCTTGAATGCTGACTAATTCAATTTTTTGATGTCTGAGAAGAAAAAAGAAAGAAAAAGTGAAAAAAAAGAAAAGAAAAGAAGTTTCTGCTATGAAAATCATATCCTGTTTTATTGACATTTTTGTGCCAATTAGCAGAAATTGGGTGTTGGAAAAAGAGTTCGTTGCAACAAGGCTTCCTTTGGATGTCCAATGCTAAGAAGACGTAAAATAGAGGAGTTTAAGAATGAGATTCTTCAACTGGAAGCTCTGGATATTGAAGATCTTGTTCGTGTTGGACGCAACAAGGGAAGTTGCCCTTATTATGGTTCAAGAAGAATGATGCCTACAGCTGATCTCGTGGTTCTTCCTTATCAGTCTCTTCTTTCAAAATCATCACGTGAATCACTGGAGTTAAAGTTAAAGAATAGTGTTATTATCATAGACGAAGCTCACAATCTAGCTGATACTCTCATCAGTATGTATGATGCAAAAATTACGGTACACCAGGTAAACAGTAGTTTCTGCATTTTCCTCACATTGACTATTTGAGATTCTCAATACTTTATTCTGTTTATTGTAAGATGTTGGTTCACCAACAAATAGTACGGGTTTGGTGCATTCCCCAATCCTTCGTCTTTGAACCACATAGCTTTCTATAGTTTTGACTATCATTTCCTCTCCCTTCAGCTGAACCAGTTGCAGTCTCAGTTAGATGGATATTACCGACGATTTCATAATCTTCTAGGACCAGGCAACCGGAGATATATTCAGACTTTGATGATCCTCACTCGGGCATTTTTACAAATGTTGTCTGATGATTCGAAGGTTGTGAACCACACTGGTCTTCTGAATGAAGCCGAGAATACTAAAAGTGCCTTTAGTTCCACGATGACCATCAATGAATTTTTATTTGCTCTAAACATTGACAACATAAACCTGGTC
This sequence comes from Handroanthus guayacan, assembly GCA_014898755.1. Classification (NCBI taxonomy): domain Eukaryota; kingdom Viridiplantae; phylum Streptophyta; class Magnoliopsida; order Lamiales; family Bignoniaceae; genus Handroanthus; species Handroanthus guayacan. Next base: position 15,077 of record JACFYI010002299.1, read on the forward strand.
AAACTGTTGCAATACATAAAAGAAAGCAACATTATTCATAAGGTATATGCTTCTGTCATTCCCCATTCATCATGTGTTTTCATTGTCCCTTCTCTGTGTTTGTGAAATTTGAAATTCGAATGATCTTCTGTGTCCTAGGTCAGTGGGTATGGAGATAAAGTTGCCATCTCTCAAAAAGTTGCACCTGTTGGAGATGATGAAGTAGTTAGTGAAGATGGAAGTGCAATATCTGCTTTTAGGGCATTGGCTGATATGCTTTCCTCTTTGACAAATAATGACAGTGATGGAAAAATAATAGTCTCAAGACCGAAGCAAACATGTAATGGTCTAGAAGAGGGATATATTAAGTTTGTTATGCTTACTGGAGAAAAAATCTTTTCTGAGGTTTGCCTAATTGCTACAACTGTTCTATTCTTTCTTTGATTTTTCAGTTTGAATCATGACAATAATCCCCTTTGGATAGATCATTGATCAAGCTCATGCTGTCATCTTGGCTGGGGGCACTTTACAGCCTATAGAGGATACAAAGGAAAGACTTTTCCCATCACTACATAGAGACCAGTTACAATTCTTTTCTTGTGGTCACATAATTCCATCTGAAAATATTTTGCCAGTTGCTGTTAAGCATGGACCTTCTGGTCAGGCCTTTGATTTTAGCTACAAAGCCAGAAGCTCATCAACCATGGTGAGAGAACTATGTTCCATACTTTATCTTCGTGTCAGGAAATTCGTTCCACCTGCCCCCACATTTTCAAATGTTATCTTAAAGATAAGTGACATCATTTGTCTCTTTAAACTTTTAAGATTGTAGTCCTCCGCTGGTTAATATAGCCAAATAGACCTACAGAATTATCAATTCAATTCCAGTAATACTGTTCATCAACTTCTTAATTTTGATGATTGACTGCTGCATCCTGGACTCACAGATTGAAGAGCTAGGTCTTCTGCTGTCTAATCTAGTGACAGTTGTTCCACAAGGTGTAGTTGTATTTTTCTCGTCATTTGATTATGAAAGTCGGGTCTATGATGCATGGAAGGCATCAGGGATCCTTTCGCGGATTATGAAGAAGAAACAGATTTTTAGAGAGCCCAGGAAGAGTACAGATGTTGAAGCTGTTCTGAGGGATTACAAAGAAACAATTGACGCGTTGTCCACTAATGACCCCACCTCTTCCAACGGTGCAGTTCTCCTGGCCGTTGTTGGGGGAAAGATATCTGAGGGTATCAATTTTAGTGATGGGGCAGGTCGTTGCATTATAATGGTCGGATTGCCCTATCCTAGCCCATCAGACATTGAGTTGATAGAGAGGGTGAAGCATATTGAGGGTCTTCAGAAGACAGTCCAGAGTAAACAGCCTGTCTATGGTGAATGTCATAATGGGGAGGTTGAGGCTGGGTTTCACATCCTTAAAAGTTGTAAAGGCAGAGGAAAAGAATACTATGAAAATCTTTGCATGAAAGCTGTAAATCAATCCGTTGGTAAGTATTAGTAACAGAAAATTACCTGCTGTAGATATATGCTACTTATTCCACTTTTAATACAGCAACGTGGAACGGAGCTCTATAGTTTATGTGCTGGTGGAAGATTGAGACCTGACTTTATTTTCTCTTAATTTACCAGTTGAAGCTTTCAAAAGCTTTTTTATATGCCTTCTGGGCAGTTACATAGTCTTAATATTTGACATTGGACTGTGTGATTTTTATCTTGTAGGCAGAGCAATCCGGCATGTAAATGATTATGCAGCAATCTTATTGGTTGATGCACGTTATTCTTCTGATTCCACGAAAAGATGCTTTCCTCACTCAACAGACAAGCTACCGCAATGGATCAAAAGTCATCTGATTATGACATCCGCCAATTATGGAGAAGTTCACAGATTGCTGCATCAGTTCTTCAAATTCCACAAAAAGAAGGAAGCAACAAATAAAGAATTTAATAGCAAAAGTTAATACAAAATGGTTAGTATACTTCATTTATAGCTGCTGTTTTCTTTTCTTGCAGTAACCACATCCAAAGTTCATTGCTTAGCCAGATATCAAAGTGAGCCGAAGTAGCAGAATTTGTGCTTGAGAGATAGGTGGAGTCAGTACCAAACAACACACTAGTAAATGAATTATTATACAATAATTGCTGTTTAATAAATTTGTTGCACAAACCTATTTTAAATTTGTACTCAATAAATTGATTTGGAAACTCTAAGAGCATGTGCATCCCTGCTTCAGATTGAATCATGAGATTGAGTTGCAATAAAGAAAGCCGCCTGTGCCTAGGCGGGGGGTTTGGCATGGACCCCTACCCGTTTATTAGATTAAAATCAAATATTACAATATGTGTTACAATTGGAAAGCAGCAAAATAGAAACTGAAAGCGTAAATAAGGAGTACTACTCCCTTTACATGACCTATCTAAGAAAAGCATAAATGAGGAGTACTACTCCCTTTACATCACGCGACTGTCAGTCCTAACCATGCCTTGAAAATGTCTTGAGTATCATGTCTGATGTAACTTTGCTAGATGGGATTAATGAAATCCGAAAATAAGGATACTCCCATGAAGTTGTCCCTTGGAGGTCATCTTTGTAGAGAAAGCCACTTTACAGGCCTCATTTGCCAAGAAATCTGCAACTTTGCTGGCGTTTGCTGCATGTGATCCTAATTTCTGTTTGCTGCATTGAGGAGGTCTTCGAGTTCCCTTAGATGAGTTGAGTACTAGCTTTGGCATCCGATTCTAGCCATAAGTGTCCATGTTTCTCGAGAAACAAAGGATCTAGGGGCGAAGATGGACTACGAGGGATGTCGAGCAGGTGTCGTCGATTAGCATTTGACAGCTTGAGAAGAAACCGAGACTTGGGTGCGACCATATACCTCAGACAATTCCCTCCTCCAATGGGACTTGGTTAAGATGACCAAGCTCTCCAGCCTCGAAGTTTTCTGACCGCAACAAGTCAAGTTCGACTTGATTGCAGAAAAGTAAATCGAAAGTCATCTAGATGAACATCTAGAATAGCAGATCCAGAGCTAATTTTCTATTCACTATAGACTGAAGTTGCTTTAGTACCATACTCGAATCCCCTATCTATTTTCTGCTCTTAAATATATTAAATTCTTGAAAAACATATGCAGGTAACAAAATTATCCTCTTTGAATGCAATACACACACCAATATGGCTATTCCACTCATAGTTTTCCAGATAAAGTATACTTTTCTGCAAGGATTACTGAAATGAAAGGTTATCTTCTATGTAAACAATTAGATTAGGTTTACTTTGTATCAATGAAATTAAATGGCACCAGCTGCTACAATAATCATCCCTTTTGATAATGTAAAACTGCATGAAAGTGACTGCCTTGTGCAAATATTTAAATTGCCCTTATCTCCTGTTTCAATCAAGTTTGGTCCCTCCTCCCACCTTTCAACCAAACAATGAGGTGCCTAACTCTGTTATGAGGGTAGGGACCCTAAACAGCTCTACCATATAAATGCACTATAAAGTGTCTAAAAATCCCTTGTCATTATTAGAAAGTAAACTTATAATTAAGTTCATTGATTAAGATTAGTACAATGATTATGTCTAGTGATTTATAGTTGTATGGCTTCTAAAGTACTGCAATTCACTTATTTTATATCCCATTTGGTCTAAAAATGGCTAAAGGACAACCTTGGGACAGCTATTGTCAATATCTATGTGTTGTTTGTCCCATCAAATGGTTAGGTGATACTGCATAACAAAAGTTAATTATAAAAAAAAAATCCCTAAGATTTCACCTTTTTCTTAATCCTCTGAAACACACACTTCCTTTCAACCAAGGCATACATGTTAACACAAACAGAACTTGTGGATGCCTATAATAAAAGATTATGAAAAAATATTAAAAATTGTAAATAACATAGTCGCTAAATAGCACTTCAAGGCAAAATTATGTTTTGAAAAAAGATTTTAGCGGGTGTTAACAATTTCTACAACAACAACTAATGACTAATAAAATTTATAAAAGAGTCAACCATCAATGGAGGATTTATAATTTCAGAAAATGGATTGTAAACAGTCCAACTTTAGGTTATCCAACAATCAGCCCTTAAATAAAGACCTAAACGTACACTAAATATTCTCTTCCTAATCAAGGGTCCTCTATTCCAAAATAATGTTTCATATCTTATTTCTTTATTAAATACATGTCAAGTGTATTAAATTTTTTCTCATAAAAACACAGGATTATGGATGTTATACACTTGACAAGTATCCTTGCAATAAAATATAAGATGAAACATGAAACAGAATAAAAGATATAAAATACTTTCCAACATCAGAAATCAAATAATTATTATTGAGAATGAATAACTAATCCTACATAATTATGTCTCTCTAAATCTTGATTTGTTTTTATACCCAAACTTTCTCAAATAATCCATCTCGAAGGAGACAACAAAGTCAGTAAAAGAACGTAGGTATTTTGTCCCTTCCTAAATGCCATTTGTCTCGAGATAACCAAAAAGAAACTTCAACTATTTTCTTATATTCCCTTGTTTTATAGTGCATAAAACTTGCAGTTTCTATAACAGAAAAATTTGGAGCTTTCTGTCAAAGCAGATAGGGAAAGAAAGATGAGCAACAAACCTATCAGAACAAAGGTAAATCCACAAATGCTTATCAAAGAAACTCTTCAGAGAACCAAGAAATTCTTTCACAAAACTTTCATAAATCTCAAATCCTATTTTAACCAAAATCTACCCAAAAATCCCACCTTCAATGCCATCTTTTCTAGTAACAACAAGATCGATTTCTATGAAGATTCTACCGACGCAATCAAGATGAAAGAGGGGCAAGTTTCACCAAAGGTACAAACTAAAGGAGATGAACAATGTAGTAAACGCTCCATGAGTGTTGCAGATTGCAATGGATTAGAGGACTTGAAAGAAGAGAAGAAGGGAAGTGAAAACTTGGGACGAAAAATGAAGGAATCGAGTTTCTTGGCTGCAGAGGCTTTGGCTCAAAAGATGAAGGAACTAGAGATGATGGATGTGAATGATATGGATCATGTGTTGGATATAGAGGAAGTGCTCCATTACTACTCTCGACTCACCTGCCCAGCTTACCAAGAAATCATAGACAAATTTTTTATAGATATGTATTCAGAATTCAACATCCGGGAGCCACTGAAGAGTGTCAATAGTTCGATGAGGAAGTTGGACTCAGCTAGTGTTCATAGTTCTATGAGAAGTCTAGGCCCTATAAAGTTATAGACAGCTTAAATTAAAACATTCATGTCTATGCGTATATGGCGTTAGGCCTCTAGCCCAGTTGTAATTTTTCGACTCTTTTAATGTATCTTTGTTTTTGAAAAATGTTACTACTTTCACTATTCTTGATCAGAATTGGCTTGACTAAGTGATGTTCTGTCCATGTTTGTGTGTGTATTGCAATCACAGAGGATATTTCATTCAAGATATTCATGAATCTTGGCGTAATGAAAGTAAAACGAAACAGCATAGAGCAGAAAATAAAAGCTGGATCAGAGTATTATACTAAAGCAACTTCAGTTCGACAGAGTTTCAAAGCTCAATATGAATACAAAATGAACTCTGGATATGCTATACAAGTTGTTCATTAAAACTACTTCCAGTTTACACGTCTACAATCAAGTCGAACCTGACCCATTGGTGCAGTCAGCACTTCGAGGCTGGAGAGCTTGATCATTGTAAGACCAAAATCCCGTCGGAAAAGGGAGAGGTCCGATGCATATGCTCTGACCCATGTTTTGGTTTCTTCTGCAGCCGTCAGCTGCTGGTCGACGAACAGTAATCCTTTGCCCTGCAAAAGACTACGGTAGTATAGTGTACCGAAACCTGCTCCCTGTCCCTCACAGGCCATCTTCACTCCAGGATCCTCGCGCAAGGCAGTTGATAATCTATTTTCAGTTGAGGCTGGTGAAGGTGATGACGATGGAGAAGCTGACAGGGCTGATGATGGGTGGATGCTACTGCATTTTGATCTCAAAACCTCAAGAAATCCAGAATCTATCGAAGGATCCGGTCCATCACCCCCACTGAAGTTATAGAGCCGGTTCAAGAAGAATTTGCAGTGAATTGTTCCTATGCTATGAGCACCTACGCAGTAAAATAGAATCCTTCATCATATTAGCAATTTAACTAAGAAAAATCAGAATATTACAAATGGATCGCAATGGTCTACTAACGACCACAACCGACGTTTGGATATGGGGAAAACTCTGAAAAAGAATTAAGAAGGCAATACTTGGATAGACTCATAAGGGAAATGCATCATCCAGTAAATATAAAGGTGATTGTGTGTGATACTTTTGGTTTCAAAATAACAAGAACTAGTTTGGTAAACTATTGCATAGGTTGATGTGATTCATCTACATAAATTGAGGGGTTGCTCTGAAGATTAAAAGTTGGAATTCTATTAGTAAATTTTGGTCTGAAATGTTCTTCCAGTTCCACAATCGCCATGTTTTCTTGGTTTTCATTAGAAAAGAACAATGGTGACTTAGCTAAAAACTATACCACATCGGCAGACATAAGGATTCTACAAAATGACATCAGTAATCACGTTGGACTTCTAAGAAATATATACTGCAACAGTGAATATTCCAAGAAATTCGCATCCAAGATTGGAGATCAAACAAAATCATCCCCTCATAAGAAAAGAAAAGGATAAAGTATTATACCTAGTAGAGTAACTGTCTCTCTCTCATCGAATCCTTTTGATGCAAATGACTCAATCAAACTAGAGAGATCATCTTGAGGACTCGGAAGTTCCAAAGTTGCTTCGTTTTGAAAAGAAACCACGCTGTCCTTCCTTCCGGTGAATAAAGGATAGAATGGGCCACCGGCCTGAAACTCAAAAGATCATAAGAAATCAGAACAAGATAAAAGAAAGAATGCTTTGCACAGACGAGAGAGAGCTCAGTGTGAAAGATTACCAGAAGGACACTCTCTCTTGCAGCCAAAACAACAATATCAGCACAGGAAACAACTCCAGGGCAAGCTTCTTCAAGTTCTGACTTGATGACGTCAATTACATCAAATCCCTTTAGAGATTTATTAGGGGGAGACTCTTTTTCACTTTCAATTCCATCAGCAGGATCCAATAAAACCGAGGCGTCACATCCCTATATAAATAATTTGCAGAAAGAAATTAAACAACTATAACTGAATAAAGTGATTTTAAAGAAACTACAAGAAATTCTTGGAAACTAAACATGGCAATTTACGGATAGTAAAATTTAGAACATGCAAATTCTTCCAGAAACAAACTTTCCGTCTAGCAACATCAAGAAATACTACATCTTCAAAAAAACAAAAAAAAAAAAGTTTCAAAATAGGCCACATGAAATTCTTGGAGACTACACACGTTAAGACTATGAAAATTCTTCAACAAATTAAAGAAACATCGTGAAAATACTCCATCTTCAAAAAAGAAATGGTAAATTAGATCTGGAATACAACTAAGTAAAAACTGGAAATTTGAAGAAAACTGGAACAGACTCAGAACCAAAAAGACATCAAATTAAAGAACAGAACAAATCTTCCCACAAACTGACCATGCATAACACATAAATAAATTAGATTTCAAAAAACTCACATGAAATCTTGGAAACTAGACAGGGCCATTTCTTGATTAGTAAAATTTAGACCATGAAAAATTCTTTCAGAAACAAGCTTTCCATCAAGAAAACACTCCATCTCTAAAAGAGACTTGATAAATTAAAATCTTGTATGCAACTATGTAAAAACTGAACTAAAACCAATAACCAGCCAGTTGGAATCTTAAAGAAAACTTGACAAATTCGGCACCCAAAAACATCAACTATGAAAGAACAGCCAAAATCTTCCCAGAAGATGATACACAAACCCACAAAGGAACGAGAAAAAAATCGAAACAGTGAGAAATAAAAGTTACCCCCACAAAACAGTCATGGAAAACAAGCCTCAACAAAGCAGGGGCGATATCGGGCCGCGACTCATACAACTCTCGAAGAGTTGACCGGATTATCTGCTCCGCTAAGGGGCAAGATTCATTGTAGTAATCATATCTGAGCCATTCATGTGAAGCATTATAATGACCGTCGTATTCTTGAAGATTTCTCTGAGCCAATGGAGATTTCAAAACCGAGGGTGGACCATAGGAAGAGTAATCCGCTTTCTGAAACGAACTACTCCTATCGATTTCTGCACTCTGGTTCTTGAGGGAGATGACAACACACAGTAGAAAAACAAGAAAACTTAGTTTTCTTGAGAAATCCATGATGGAATTTCCCCAGAAACTCATCAGGGAAGAATCCCTTATCAGCTTCTCTCACCTCTCGATCTCTCTGTGTTTGTAGTGTGTGCAGTGTGTGAGAATGTGTGAAATTTTGAGTTGATGGAAAATGTGCACAGTGCAGAGGTATTTATGCTTTGATCAAGAGAGCGCGCGGGAGACGGTTGGTAGAATGAAATGACCAAAATGACCTTGCAGCTGCGGTTTTTTGACATTGCGCAAGATTTGAATCATATTACACTTGAGTGATATGACAAGAATGCCCTCCGGTCAGTAGTCAACTTATGAGGAAAAAAATAAGTTTACTAATAAATGAAGGCTATGACTTATTGAGTTATTATCCCTTTAAACAATTTTTTTTTAAAAAAAAAAAAGTTATGATCCCTTTGCAAAGGTTTTTCTTTTTATGAGGACATTAAAATATAAAAGAAAATAAATGAATATAATGTGATGAATAGAAGTATGTCAATCTATTATAAAAAGAAGACCTTTTGTGTCTAAAAATTACCAAATTTTTAATTTTCAATTCTACTATTCATAACTACAGTCACTTTGTTATTTTAATTGTAATACCTCCTGTATTATCTTTTACTGCAACTGTTTTTACATTACAATTTTATTTTCTTTTCTTTTCTTTTTTTTTTTTTGACTAACAATTTTCTTGTTAACAATTTTAAGTATTCATTTATGTTATTTACTTGTTTTTGTATTTTCATAGTCAATTTATTTAAATAAGTTTTATATATGTAGAAATCGGATAATTAATTACCAGTAAAAGAAAAAAGAAATGTTGTGGATGAATTATTTGGATTTCTATGGAATTTGAAATTATATTTGAATTAAGTTTTGTTAATAAATAAGTCGAATAAAAAATTATCTTCGGTCCAAGTTTGATTGCTAAATAAGTTGACTCCTATCGAATTTTAGCTAAACCTTGATCAAGATTAATGCAAAATGAGCTCGGATAACTTCGATATTTTTAGACATTTTATTTTTAACTAATTGAATTTAATTGTGAATCCATTTTAAATCTTATCAAACAAGAAAAATATTTAACCCCAATCAATGTTCCTTTAAATCTCCCCTAAAGAAAAGGTTAGGGGTTCAATTCTTTATCCCAGAAGATTGGAAGATTTGGCCTACTCATCACACAAAAAAAATAAATAAATGAAGAAGATGAAAACATATCAAGTAACTTTATTCCCTTTTCAACTTTTTGCTTTCTTTTTTTTTAAAAAAAAAAAAAATAATTACATTCAATTTATACATTAATATCAATGCTTCATATGTTTACTAACTAAATAGTCCTTCAAACTACTGTATGGTGAAAAAAGTCCTCCATGTTACGAGTCCATGTACCATCAATAAGAATTGAATTTATAACCTTCTCAAAATCAAGAGGTTATTTAATTTTTTGACGTTAGATGTACATTGTTTAATTTAATTTAACTAATTATTGCATTTTTTTTTTTTGAGTTTAAAAGACCCAAATTCAAAGAAAACACAAGGGCAGCACTATGAATATGTCGTCCACTGCCAGAACCTACATTCAATCACAAGAAGAAATGGACCATCAGCAATTAATTTACTTTAAACAACAACCAGGGTTGAAATCACATATCATTATCATATAATCAAACTGCATCATATTGTAGAGAAATTACAGAGCTGAAGAGCTTTAAAATAGCATCAGCTTCATCATCTGCAATTTGTTAACAAATCAATAATAACAATTTAGAATCAATAGAACAAAGGGGCGGGCCAATAGATGATCGAACCAATGAGGAGAAGAGGTACACCATGACTGCCCAACTCACTCACAAAGCTGCGTCAATCAAGAACAGTTGACTGATTGCAGTATTGATTTTCCTAAGCAAGCTGCATCACCCAACTATACGCAATATCATATCACACGGTTTAGTTAATAGCCAGAAGAGACGAGGACGTTGTGATCCTTCAAGCGTTTTTGGAAATGAGCCAAACGATTTTGTAACTGTAAGATGCCAGCAGCCTTCTGGGAGAGAATTGAGTTCAATCTGGAGATGTAATCATCTAGTTGGTTACCCGGTTGATCCGCCTCGACCAACAGATTCATCTCCTGTAATAGTCAGGAAATAAATCAGCCCACATGCTTACACTAAATAAATGTAATATGAAACAATCTGTAAAAGAGGCAAAAAGTGATTATCACAAACCTCCCGAACAATATCCATTGTCTCCTCCACTTGCTTCCTGTGAGCATTGACAAGATCTTCCTCTTCCTAAAAGAATCCAATGGAAATAAATCACATTAGTGCCTAAAATGGGTCGCTAAACTAGAATCTTCTTAGCCGTTAGGTCTTTCTTTACCTTCAATAAAGCCGTCAAATCGTCATCTGAATTTGAATGTTTCAGTTCTGCTTTAGGAGGTTCCATCCCTTTTGCCTGGCCATTGGCTCTCTTCATCTTATCATCCATGTTGGAGAAGCTGTATGATTCGACCTTCGTGTTCTTTTTCCATGATGGTTTCTCTGGCTCATAGTATTCTTCATCATATTCCTCCCTATCAGTTTGTTCAGGCCATGAATCACCCATATCATCTTCAAAAGTCGAGGCCAGTGGTGGGACTGAAGACAAGGGTTGTGCCGCTGACTCCTTCAGATTTGAGGTTGATGACAAAACGTCCCTTTTCGAGTTGTTTCCTTTGGAGAGGCTCTTGACTCTAGAATTGCAACAAATTTAGGTAAGGACTAATAGGGGAGAAAATGTTTGTCAGCTGGAAAAGACAACCATTGAAAGATCAAACTAACCTGTCAGCATATCTTAATGTGTTCAAGGTATGTTCACAAGATCCTGCGTTTGGTGAAATGCATGATATCATCACTGTGCGAGAATTTCCAACAAAGGAATCCCTCAATACTTCAGTTAATTTACTGCCTCTAAATGGAATGTGTCCTTGATCATTGTCAAGTGCTCTAATACACTCCTTCAGTGCAAGCAAACTTTTATTGATCTCAGCTCCTTCCATTCTGTGTATTTAGAAAATTGGATAAGAAACTGATGGGGCAAATAGAATCAAAATTTTTTCTATAGCACAAGAAAATATACTTTATTGTTCTCCAAGTAACAGGAGCTTCGCATTTCAAGAGGTAATCTCTTGAACCATACATAATTTCTGCATTTTAAAAATTTTATTTCACTGGACCGCAAGTAGCAAGCTAGATACATACCTTGTCTGCTTATCATTATCGGTAGTATCCGCACCACGTTCACTTCCAGCAAGATCAATAAATGAGAGCTTGCCAATGACCCGTGCAGGTTTGGATTCACTTCCATCAGCTGACCTCTTAATGCTAAGCTGAAGAATGGCATGAGATCGGGAGGACTCCTCATTTGCACCCGTGGTTCCTGTACTTCTTGTCGCACTTCCTTTCTCAATGAGTTCCTTAATTGTCTCAACATCTGAGACTCGATACTCTTGCAAGCCCACAATACATACTTGCTGTTTACCATCTTCCCTCATGCAAAGTTTTCTGCAAGAATAGCAGTTCGATATATCATCATAGTAATATAATGCATTGTAATAGTGTGCCAGCTTACTTCCTATCGCTTAGTAGATCAAAGAGTTTTCCTCCATATATCTCAAAGAAGCTGACGAACAACTGAAAGCCTTGGTTCCTGTAAGTGTGGTGCATGAGCCTCAAGATATCCCTAACCGCTTTGAGGGGCAGTGGTTTCATAGTATAGGTTTTGCCACTTCCTGAAAAGTTTCCAAAGTGGCGAAAGACGGAGGAAGAGGAGAGGAAGGAAGATAGAAAGGAAAACAAGAAAAAACAAGGTAAGTCAAAGTTATTGATAAAAAAAGCACGAGGAGTAAACAGTCAGATGTATATACTAAATGAAATTGCAATTGCATATCTATTAGAAAAAAGTATTCCCTTCTTTTCTTGCTTAACTTATATTAGATCATATTATCCTGGGCATTTGAAGATAAAATGAGGTCTGGGGCTGAGTCTTCTAGAGAAATAAATAGAACTGATATGACGTTTTTAAGTTGGTAAATTATTTAACTTACATCAGAAAAACATAAAGGGCAAGAAGTTTGTCTGAAGAGCCGTATTAACTATAGCCAAAAATAGCTAGCTATAGACATAATTCTGATGATCACATTCAACTCATTACCTGTTTGCCCATAAGCGAAGCAAGTGGCTTTTGTTCGTTGGAAAATTATTGGAACAATAGGCTCTACAGTTTCACGATATACCTAGAGAACAAATAAGATATGGATAATGAGACAACATTAATTCACCTCAATACATATTTAGTTAATGATCAGTAATTACCTCATCATTTGAAACCTCTTCATTCAACACTGCATCAAAAACAAATTCATGTTTTTCCACATATTCTGTCAAATCAACCTGCGGCACAAAAAGATACAAGAGAATCGAGATTATAATCAGTCGAATCAACTCGAAATAAGCACTGCAAGGACCACTGATTTTTTATATGAGAATACTATAATTAGAGGATGAAACCTGTTATATAATCTACAATCACGATTCAATTTAGTCAGGACAAACTTTAGAAAACCAAGTGGAACGTCTTTCTAACCAATATAACATGGCACAATTTTGTCTTTGTTAATGTCAAAATGATCTTACTAGATTAACCTGTGATGGAACGTGCTATGAAAGTAAGCTAAAAGCTTAAATCGCAAAATGATTGGCCAAAGCATATACGGTGAAAAGAGCAAATGTGAAAGGAAAACAATTTCCATATAATGTAGATGAAAAAAGGCAGCTAAGTCACTTTTGGGCATAGCTTCAAAATGTACAATGACATGAAAAAATTCAAAACTACTAGAAAACAGCTTTGGCGGTATGCTAAAAATCCAAAGCATATGACTTCAGAGAAATAATAACCACAAACTAACAAGTAACAAGGAGAACAACTGCTATCAAATAGAACCTTATTAGGCAGAACAAAATAAGTCCAGAAAATCTTAACATTTTACAGACCTTAAGTTTGGTCTCGTGAACCACGAGCGAATTTGAATAGGTCTCTATGATATCTTCCTCATTCTTCGCCAGTTCCTTTTTATTTAGTGGTCTTTTTCTCACCTGCAATAAATTAATAATTCTTATCAAATTACATTATGAATAGCAACAGTAGGAGAAAAAGAACTTCCACTGGCTGCAAAAGAGTATACAAGTTTCTCAAAAGTAAATCAGGATTGTCTGTGTGCTATGCCAACCAGTCAACACAAGAGTTGAGAACAGACCAACTTGCACACAGTAGAATATACGTACCACTACTTTGATCTTTGCGACATTGCTGGCCTTCACATTATCAGCTGCAAGGCTTTTCAGAACATTGCTTTCGGGTAAGCCACGAGCTCTGCCAGCTTGTTTATTGTTTCCGAAGGATGGGTCAGAGTCATCAAAACTTCTGCCCCGCGAAAAATGATTCATTGGAGGGCCATCATAAAGACTAGGAACCTATTCCCAGCATTCACACCCAGGAAGTGGAGAAAAGGGAATTAGAGGGAAAGATTACAGCAACAATTAGGCAGTCATCTATTAACCTAAATTCATATCTGATGCACAAAAGCAATCGATCAAAAAAAAAAAAAATGAAAGACATGTAAGAAGCTAAAACAGAAAACAATAAAATATCGGTCAGTTCATATTATTTCATTTCTGAATATGGAAAGGTTAATGTATATTGTTCATGGTACTCCAATCAACTTCCACTAAACCGAAGTGACCATCATATTGCTCGTCAAAACCCTACGAGACCTCAGGGCTATGCCACATTCAACAAATGTAGACCACAAGGTTTGCACACTGGATGAAATGAAAGTACTCAAATTTCTGGATGAAAACATGAGGCACTATCAGTTAGCCATAAAATGTCAAATTACCAGCTTAAAACAGATACAGCTAACAATGAAGAACAGATTACAACGAAGCTTGACAGTTCAGTCACTTGACCACATTACAATCAAACAGAACCACCTGCAGAACCCAATCGGACAAAACTCTACTACTTAAAGTCCATTTGCTACATAATCCAAAATTACAACTCACAAACTCAACCTACATTGACGCTTCCGCCATAAACTAATAAAAAGTGCTTTACAGCTCAAATAAAAAATTACCTCAGAAAGCAGCTCGGTATCAAAAGAATGCAGATCCAAAAGCCCGGGGCTATACTCATTCGGCGACTGTTCCTCCCCATTCTTCCTCCGTGAATTCCCAGGCGGTGTTAACGGCTCGGCGAACAAATCGCTGCCTCCATTGTAAGTCCTCTGCGCCTGCACACTCCGATACATTCTCGAACCCTGACCCCCACCATTATAATACCCAAAATCCTAATTGTTTTTCATAAGAAAATAACAGAAAAAAGAAACAAGAAAAATAACGATTCTGGGTTTTAGCTTGTAGTATCAGATCTACATAAGTTCACCTTCAATATTACAGAAAACTACAGAAACTCACCTGAACTGGCGGAACCGCATTGTTTGATGACTGTAAGTGCTGCAGACCAGCTGACTGCAGCCATCTGCCGTTCGACGAGGTTTCTAGAAAATTTTCCGAGTACTGCCGCTGATGATGCGCCGCCGATGTGCCGGATCTCTGCCTCCCCACCGTGTTCATTTTCTCTCCGATCAAACAAAACAAAACAAAAATCGAAAAAAGAAAAAGACCCCTTGTCCCGCTGAGCGTCAACCTTTATTCTCCCTCTATACAAATCAAATTATCTTTTTTGTCTTTTCCTTTCAAGATTACAGAATGTATAATGTATGTCTGCTTGAGAGAGAAAATATATATTCTTGGAGGTGAAATTTGGATGACTCGGTCGGGAGCAGCTTTGAAATTCAACGGCTGTGATTAGTCTTCACTTCAACACCACGGTGAAAAAAAGAGAAAAAGATTGAGGAACTGTGGGAGCAGCGAGACTGAGTCTGGTGAAAAGGGAGAAAGAGAAAAGAGGGATTTTGAATTTGTTAATTATTTACAAATGGTGATTAATTAGTGCAAATTATTTGATTAAGAAAACTGGGGCCCATCGCCTTGCAGTTTGAATTTTGAAGAGTGTGGAATTGGCACGTGCGAGGGAAAATGGTACGTGTAAGAAATGTCATTGGCTGGCGGTGGTAAATGTGGGTCCCGCTTAAATTTTTGAATTTGAGGATGGTGTTGTTTTGGGATCCATGTCGTTTTACATGTTGGGGCGCCGTCGTTTAGCTCTTCAGCTCCTCTTGTATTATTGAATTGAGTTGAATAAATTATGTTGGTTTCCAGAATTTGGATTTTATATTATTTTTTTATTTTAATATTGAATAGTGATGTATTATTTTCAAAACTTATTTTTCATTTCGCTAGAATCTCCACAGCTAAAGTTTTCACACTTTTTTCCTTGTGCATCTTTCTTTGTAAAAAAATAGTTTTTTTTTTTTTTTTAATCTTTTCTACTTCTTCAAGAAAATATTTGAGCTCATTTTTAGCAAAATTCCTAATTATGGTTTCTATTCTCATCTTCGAGTGTTTTTTCACCTTGTTCTTCTATTACTTGGATATTTATAGTTTCTAGGTAGATTCAGGAGATATAGATACCTTATTTTTCAAGATCTTTCACATTGTTCTTAATTAGTATTTTGGAAATATAAAGCTTTTAGTTAGATTTAGTCATTTACGATAAATGGACATCCCTTATCTGTCAATATTTCTATATTTTGTTAATTACTAATAATGAAAGCTAAATTTTTTGTGCCAATAAAAATTTTCGATTTGTTTTATTCTTTTATTAATAAAATCGCAAAAACACATTGAGGTATCATGATTTTTGCTAATTCTCTCGTCGAAAACCCCTTTAATATAGTATGATAATGAAACGATATGCAATTCAATGTATAATGTAAAATTCTATACTAAATTGGTGATGTCTTCCACAAATATATACAATCACTATAATTTCAATGTCATGCTTCAACTATACACATGTGAATATTATGTTTGTGGTTACAAAGAAGTATCCACTTTCTTTGAAATTTAAGTTTTTGGTAAAGAATTTTGCTAATAAAGTATAGTTTAGCTAATGGAAAGGCCTCTACCTATAATGCATTTTCAGTGTGAATCGTCCCATGATCACTGTTGTTATGTATGCATCTCAAAGCTGTCTCGTAGGCCGTAAAGACGGCTCCATTTACAATGAATGCCCTAGCAATTGTTGTTCCCAAACCTCTCCATAGCAAATTGTACCCCTCTTGCTTAACACTCCTTCTAAAGCAATCAATTAGCCCTAAATACTTCGTCTCAGCTTGAATTCTAGTTTTAAGAACATCTAATGGATAGCAAGAAATCCAACTAGTAACTCCGGCTAGGCCTCCGGCCAAAAGCATTGTTCCAAATGTTTCTTGGCCATTTTTTCTACAACCTGGATGTAGTTGTTCTCTCATGTACTCGTATGTCCAAAAGTACACACCATGTGCCGGTGCATCTCTAAGTACAGTGATCCCTAATCCCCGAAATATTCCTCTATAACCTTCTACTCTAATTATGGTTCTCATGACATCTAATGGACCCATGTGACTGCACGATTGGTTGGTTTTATTATTGGCTATATTCTGTAGTTGGAGACGAATTTTTACTAGCTCGACTGGACAGAGAATTAAACTTTGTGCTGCTCCTGTGCCGATTCCTCCCAGAGCGATCCCTTTGTACGATGGTGGATCATCCACTTTTATGTTCTTATCAAATGCTCGAGATAGTACAGCATAGGTCTGGAAAACGATGGCATTCTGCAGATGCAAGAGAAATAAATAACTTATTTGCCCTTATTGAGGATGGTATTTTTCTACATATACATATATAGATATGGTTTTATACTACCATTTTCACCAAGGTTGTTGTTTTATATATTTGTAGAAGCTTATAATCGAACATCAAAGTCGTTGGGAGATGGGTTCTACCGTCCTAGGCAAAGTTGTATGGGCAAAGTTGTAATAAAGTTTATTCATAGTTGTCTTGGACGAAGAGGTTCATTTCTTTTGTTTGAAAAATGACCGATGTGACATAAATATTTGTCACCTCAAACCAAAAATTAACTACCTAATTCCAAATCAATGTGAAAATGCCACATGTTCTCGTTGTCTGGGAATAAAACATTGATTTTGATGGTACACAATTAATTCATTTTGGAGGAGTCAGTCAACAAATAGGATAATTATATTTGTTTTTATGATACCCAACTTATATATTTATTATTGTATCTTTTATCATTTACTCTTCAAAATTTACTATAAAAAATCCTAATACCAAAAGCTTGATATGCTCGAATTTCTAATAGTAGCAAGTTCATCCAATTTACTTATGTCAAATATCTTGCAAGAATCAACCTACTTATTTTTCTCAGAAAACAAATACTTTTCTCTTGTAAATTTCCAGAAGAAAGAAAAAATTACCCTCAAACAAACCATGCTAGTAATGGTTGCAGGGTTCAAAATGCAGGCCACCATTTTGATTCCATTGTAATGTGACTAACGGTCACGATAGCTGTTTTGCACATTTATTTAATTTAAAGCATTGATTTCTTTTCTTTTTTTTTTTTTTAAATACAAAGAATTATTAAAAACATGTAAAAATTTTATGTTCTTGCATAATGATCCAATACATCACATTGTCATCCTACCCTAGATGATTTATCGATTTGGAAAATTGGTTCACACAAACACCATTCCATACCAAAGATTGAAACGAAAAAGATCATTCTTATTCCGTTTTGATTGTTCCACATTTCTTTTGCTGTTCCCACAAATCATGCTATCACCAAGTTTGCGAATTCAGAAGAACAAAATTACCTGAAAAGTGACGGAAGCCAACGGAGCAACCATTCCCCGGTACAGGGCGGAGGGTCCCTCTGTGGCAACGGCACGGCGAAGAATGGCCAAAGCGGATCCTTTGCCAGAATGCTGTTGCCAAACTCTCAACGTGTCGAGGGGATGTCCGGCGAGAACACCGGCGATGCCGCCGACTCCTCCGGCCACAAATTCCTTTCCCCAACTGCTCGCTAGAAACTCCGGCCAGAAATCCATTTACCAAAACTACCCTCCCTTGAACAAAATCTCATTCGCTTTCTCTTTTGATACCTTTTTAAGTTCAGATTTCAACACAAAACACACACTTCTAAAACAGAAAAACTGAACAAACCATCTTTCAGTTATGGCTTGAGGATTCTTCTCTTCTCTTTTTTTTTTTTTTCCTGATATTTGTGTGCGGATTGAGATGAAGGGGCAGTTATAGTTTTTGCTACCTTCTCGTGGGAATTTGAGGCTCATAAGAAGATGTAATTATTAACTTAAAAGAGGGTCCGTAACAGAAGCAACATTTTCTAGTTTGTTGGGACATGTTCCGATGAGGAAACTAGTCAAGAAGATTTCAGATGGGTGGGTGCCATGTGGATCAATGTATGGTTGGTTGCTGAAATTGGATTTTATAGGGCAAATTTCACTTTTGACATCCGAAATTTATTTATCTATTTATTTATTTATTTATTTATTATTATTATTATTATTAAAATGATTACTGCATGAGTTAGAGAAAGAACTAGTGTTTAAGTTTGCATAGGCTATGTAAATAGCCCTATACAAAAGTTATTTCGAGCATTAAATAACAAGATATATTTATTAAAGGATTTACGCAATCGTGCAAAATGAAGTTTATATGTATCTGTTGGATACAAATTATAATTTTAGGGATTTTCGGTGAATGCCGTCTATACAGAGAATCACAAGTATTTCTCAAGATAAAATATGAAAACTGAAAATTGTACCCGTGTAACTATGCGTTTGATGATATTTACAAGAAAGAGATCATACAAGCCTATCACATTAAGTTTTTGTGCCTTCATCAAACATGCCATGTGATCATAATGGACTATGTAAATATGTAGTCATATGTAGGTTGAAGTCAGATCGATCCACTTAAAGAAAAATCATAAGTTTAACAATTATTATCGATAAATAATAAATATGAGTGATAGGCAATTTGTATTTTTGTCCCCTCCTATTTCCCATGTCAATAACATAATCTATTGAACTAAGACAAATACATACTATTTGATTATAAATTAGCTAAGTGACATCCATAAACCATCTAGATAAACTAACTAAAATCCAACTATCCCCAAAAACAAACTCAATAATCTGCATAGTACAATAAGCTCCAACACACTTGGCCAACTAGAACAATCAATCCTCTTATAACAGTAATATATATGCCACAATTAATTGTCCTTTTAGTGGATTTCTATCTACTTATCATCACCAAGAAAGGGTTTATCATAATCCTACTTTTGGGCTTTCTCATCCCACGAAATCTTTTCCACAAATTTAGTAGTGCAAAGTGACACTAGCAAAAGATTAACCAACCAATGGTTCTTTGGGAACTACCTTAAGAAAGGCTATTTTGTGACATGTGGGCAGGATACAATTGTTGTCTTAAAATCCATTTAGAGTAAACTTCATTTGTTTGCAAAAAGAATCTTAGGTTGTTACCTTTTTCTTGATTGGTGTACCTTAATGTAATAATGACTGCATTGAATACATTTTAGTATTGATTATAAATCACTTGCTGCTTAGGATTAGTTATAAAAAATCTCATGTAATTTGGACCATTTATCAAAAAATCTATCAAGCCTTTGAAATTACAAATGCCTCTCATCTTTAACTACCATCTTACAAACTTGACTGTCAATTAGTGTTCATTACCTAATAGTCGCAAGGGTGCAATCGTAATTTTAAAAAATAGAGGAAGTTTTTTTTTCTAAGTAGGTCAAAATTTAAGGATGTTTTGACAATTAAACCTAATGCTTAATCCAAAAGAAAATACCGAAATTTGAAAAAAAAATAATAATAATAGAGGCTTCCTTTGGTTTCATTAGCAAAACAAATATGGTTAGATTCCACTGCTTAATCTTTGAAATAACTAAAGGAAATGTTTGGCTCTTCTTAGGCTCTCTAATGTTATAATACTTTATATTTGAGAATAACTAAAGGAACTTGCAATATCCAAGTTGATCAACCGGAGAAGAAATAAACTCCAGCGCCGGAGAATTCATCCTTTGTTATGCTAGTGCATGTAAAGCTGATCATTTGGACATAGGAATAATTCAACACCCCTGAAGGCTGTCGTAATTATCAAAGCACCCCGTGTCGTAATTATCAAAGCACCCCTTGTGATTTAGATAATTATTATTACTTTCTGTGCATTATGATTAGACCTCTTGAAAATATAATAAACATTATGAGTAAAATAACAAGGATTTGCTTGTAATATCTGTAATACATAGGAGGTATAATAGTAATTATACAAATCACAAGAGTGTTTTGGTAATTACAGTAAACCTTAGAGGTGTCGAGGCAATTGTCCTTTGAATATATCAGCCCATAATAATGTGATGAGTGGATAAAACTTGATACGCATTCTATTGAATTATGAATTGATTTAGTTTTTCATGGGCTGAAGACCCGCTAAGATCAAGTTAAATGAGTTGAGCGTGATAAGTTCACAAAGACTTCAACCACGACCTTCGCAATTGAACCTAGGGATAGTTGCCTAAGCACCTCCTGATGTATTGTCTAATTCTGATAATTTCCTACCATTACCTTAGTTGGAAAAGAAATTTAGCGGAGTTTATGTAGCATTTCAATTAGACACCATAAGGCTCTAACATATTAGCTA
This sequence comes from Handroanthus guayacan, assembly GCA_014898755.1. Lineage (NCBI taxonomy): Eukaryota > Viridiplantae > Streptophyta > Magnoliopsida > Lamiales > Bignoniaceae > Handroanthus > Handroanthus guayacan. The sequence continues at coordinate 36,087 of JACFYI010002299.1, forward strand.
AAATATTACAAAATTCCTCCCAATGTTAATCTAACATGTT
>JACFYI010002299.1:45026-59199 GCA_014898755.1 Handroanthus guayacan
CTGAGAGCTTGAAGCCACAGTTTGATTTGGCGGCTGCTTCCGCATCTGGTTCTGACCAATTGGACTGGGAATTGATGATGCAGCCTGAATATTCGACTGCTGATTTGGTGTAGCTGATGACTGTGGATTCTGTGATGCTATTGATGAAATGGCTTGTGACTGAACAAAAGCCAAATTAATCAGACACTTTTTCAAGAAGAAAAAAACTGAGAAAGACAGAAATGAGACCAAAGAGCATACTGCTTGTGGAGGCTGGACCATTCCAAGCATAATTTGCGCCTAATAAAAGGAAAGATAAGAGTAAAAACTACGTCAGAAGCTAATAAGCAATTCTTCCTGCAAATTCCGTTCCTATCAGTAAAAAGTACAGGCTATCTTAAATTTGAATTATGACAATGATGAACCATAAAGCCACATTCAAAATACAACGGAAACTTTCAATGAATATTGACAGCCAGACATCGCAAACCAGGTGAATAAGTTGGAATATCATGCTCAAATCCACAAAAAGAAGTTTGAAACAAGATACTATCCACTTTCAATTGCAGTCATATGATGAAAAACTGCATTAATTCCAGCACAAGCAATGAACTTTAGAAAATCTCAGATTCTGTTTCTCAGTATGTCAAAACTAACATTTTCTTATGGTGTTGCACATCACTGTGTGTCCAAATACTGGAATAATCAGATCTGTACTTGAAGATGATAGTAATAATCGTTTCCCTACAAAAGTTTCCGTTACTTCTCGTTCCTTTCATTTCATCAGAGGGAGAAGCCAATGATAAACTGATTTCCAGATACGTGAATTTTTCCTAACATTCTTGGATAATTTGATATTCAGCATATAGGTTAACTACATCATTACACAGATAGGATTGAGGCATGTGCATGAAGGGAAAGGTAAGAGGAAACATTTGCTGAACCAAAAGCAAGAAATAAAATAACAGAGCCTTTGTATCTAACAAACAAGAAGAAAAGGATAACAAATTGTAGACATCTCCATTTGAATCATTCTCTAAGTAATAGCATGTAGTACCTCCTGCGCTAGGAATCTGCTAATGCAATACTCTCACATATTCTAACATAGAAAACCTTAATAAAGCATGCCATTCATCCAGCCCTAAATTAATACGTAGGACCCTACTAAAGAAACCAAAGCATTTTTCATAAAGTAAACAAATTAAACCCTTCCTATCAACAGCCAATCACCACAAAGATTCGTAGCATTCCAGTTTCCAGAGTGCAGCTCATTATTTCATTTTCCTACATATCTATAAAGATTAACTGCTCTACTTAGGACTTCAATAACAATATATTTATAAGTCCACATTAAGTTTGCCCGTAGAAAACCCTAACATACAAAAACGAGAAGAAAATAGCTCCTGCCCTTACCAAACACAGAAAGGAAAAGAACAAGAACTTTAACACAAAAATCTAACGCAAAACTAACAACAACAAACCGAAGAAGAAAACCCTAAATCAAATGAAACCTGAAAAAGAGCTCTAGTCAAAGCTGGATTTTGAATAAGAATTTGCCTCGCTTGTTGCTTGTTCTGCTCTATCAATGTCTACACGCAAAACAATTCAATTTTCAAGCTTCAATCAATTCGAGTGTTACTCATAAATTAGGCAAGGACGCAAATAAAACAATAAATCAATGTCCATGTGCATAAACACGAGTGTAAATATTGTAAAATCAGAATAATATTTGTACCTTCATCTGAGACATAATGTCGTAAAGCTGGTTTTTTGACATTCCGGCGAGGCTCGGCGGCAACCCGTCGCCGCCGACTTGCTTTCCCGCCATCGTTTTCTCTACAACCTCACGGCCAATACACTCTCAGAGACGGAGAACAGCGAACACAGAAGGACACGAAATTGCTTAATTAAATTTTAACCATACGAACAATATATAATGGGGAAAGCCCAAATATTTGGGCCTATCCATTGGGCTTCATATGGACCATTAAAAATTACATTCGGAATTTATTTGTCTAAACAGCCCAGCCCAGACCAACTAATGAACCCTTGTCCGTCCTTAACCAATATTTTCCATGCCACGAGTGTCACTAACGTAAAAAAACTCATCAAATGTTATACTCGAATGCTAATTCATAATTGTCACCACATGCAAAATAATGAAAATTTGGAAAATTGCAACTTTAGAACTTCCCAATTAAATCGTTGGAAGAATTGGTCACCATAAACAAGGCCATTTATGTTGGTTTCCGGCAAAGTTTATACAATTATGATTCACTTGTGGTGAGAGGTGGTTCCCATGTTAGGTTATTTTTAATATATATCAAATTGAGAAAAGATTAAAAGTAGAATTTCTTTTTTTTTTTTTTTTTTTTGGCGTAAGTCACTGAAGTCTTTATTCATTCGATCAAACTATTTTTGCACCGATTAGAGAAGAATAAAGCATTCTACATATTTCTTCTTCTTCTTCCTCCTCCTCCTCCTCCTCCTCCGCCTCATCATTTTTTTCTTTTTTTTTTTTAATAATAAGACATGCTATTTAGCTCAAAGACTTGTTGATTATCCACCATTACAACAATTTTAACTAATTGAATGATGACAATGAGTTTTGAACAGCGTGGTGTAAACCTTGTGGTTCTTGATAGTTAAAAGTTCACACCCAGTCTACGACCCAATGAATCTTGATAATGCTACAGAGATAGCATAGGTAGAATCAAATGTAGGGTTTTATTGGTTCGAGTATTTTGGGGCAATGAGCTGTGTAGGCTCGCCCCACCAATTTACAAGCCTACTGGAGATACACCATTCATTTATTAAAATGCAGAATATATTAGAATATATCATCTTGCATAGAAAAGCTCAAGCTTCATAACCATTAATTGACCATTAATAAAAACAAGCTCACATGTTAAATCGCATAATTGGAGTAAAAGACACAATAACATAGTGACAACATGACTGGAATGGTCCATTCAGCCAATTTGTTTTATAGCAGGATTCATTTTTTCCCACTTTTCTTCAGACCAGAACCTCCGAATGATCCCTTCTGCTGAGCCTTTGCCCTGAGCTCCTTAAGTGCCTGCCAAGAATAAGAAGACCATAATAATATGGGAAAAAGTCAAGGAAAATCAACTAGAAAATAAGGGACAGCCCTTTTGAGAAAAGTGGTCTACCTTTTCTTCTTCCTTCTTCTTTTGAATATTAGCCTTGTCAGTCTGCAAATTGCAACATGTTAGTAAAGCATTGATTGGCATAGATGAACGGAAGATAAGGTATCCTACAGAGCCCACTGAACTCTCTACATTTCACCATAAGTATAATTTTTCCTAATTTCATTTGTCCAGATCGAGGATTCTCCATTTGGATCTTGGACTTGAGGAGGAAAACAACATGAGAAACGTTTTTATTGGTCTACCTTTCAAGGAAAATAAGAACCACAGCATATGTGGCTATAACTATGATATAGGAGTATTTCTCAAGTGACCATACTTTCCACGACTTGCAGCTAAGTTTAAAGAGCTTATAAAATAAAGAAATTGGTTCGCATTGATTCTTATTCTCCCTTTGACTTTCCTTCACAGAAATCTCTTAACCGAATGCAGTATGAGTAGATAGGAAGATCAACTACAAGAAAATGGATAGGAAGAACGGCTTCGAAGATATGCAACGAACGTGAAAACGTTTTAACAGCATTAAATATAGGAACCATATTAGGATGCAATCACAGATGATGAGATAGCTAGCAATATCTAAAGATTAGTTACAGAACTAGCCTAATACTTAAAGTCACAAACAACTTTTTGCAACACGTTGCAGATCCAAGCAGATACACACGCAAATGTTATATATTAGGATGAATCAAACACCGCAACCACTATTACCTTCTTGAAATCCAAAAAGAGGGGTGGTGGTAAAGAAAAAGAAAAAGAAAAAACAGAACAAAAGAAGATAAAAAATTAAAAATCTCATCTTAATCAAATATCATAAATCGAAACAAAGATATCCCTCAAAACTCACAAAGCGAATTGCAACTCCGAAATTTCCGAATTTACAAACCAACTGCAGAAAATTGATACCTCATCGTACTCTTTCTTTTCGGCCTTAGGTTGCTTCAAAGGCTTCGCTTTTCCTCCTGTTTGAACCAAGTATAAAAGACAACACAGAATCAGCAAATTTTAGCCTTTTTAGGAGAAGAAAACTGTAATTTTCTCAAATTTTATAGATCTATACAGAAAAATTCAGCGTGGTTAATGATGTGCAGTTACCTTGCTTCGACGACATGGCTAAATTCTCGGGTTAGGGTTTCGCTGTAACAGCAAAATTAAACTGACAAAGAGGAACAAGGAAGTGCCCTAGCCCAATCGCGGAAAATTTATTGATTGATTTCGAATTGGAATTTTCTGTGCAGAGTTTACCTTATTTATATATAATAAAATAATATATGCGCCAAAAAAAAATAAATAAATAAAGGGGAGGGGAAAAAAAATGCTGAATTTACGATTCTGCCCACCAAACAGCAGCAGCTGGGGAAGTTCTCACCTCTTCGTATTCCCCCAGTCACCTGGACCAGACCAATTTTCTGATAAGCCCCTGAATTTAATTAATTGCTAATGCCCCCCTCAACATTAGGAGGATTGGCACATTGCCCCTGAAATAACATTTTAGGGTTGGTAGAATTGTGAATAAGATTACTTAGTAACTCTTTTGATATCTCATTATTAATAGCGGACGGATGGTTACAAAGATTCATTCTCTACTATTTTTTCTAGTATTAATATTGCATCCCCACTAAGATATATTACAAGAATGATACTTTATAGCCACTAATTTATGAATAATATCTCTAAAATTGCACTTGAGGTAATAATGAATTGCAAAATATCGACTAAGAAACTATACCATAGGAAATGCGCTTTAATAATGGACATTTATATTTTAATTGAATAGCCACAAATTTATAAGAATTACTAAACATTTAATTTGACATACAAATATACTATTTTAATATTATTCAAGTTCAATGTTATACTTATCAACTTCAATACTAATTTATATAAATTCTTTAAATTTAATACGAATTCAAATTCATATGATTGGTCCAACACCGCTAGATATATTGTTCTGACACTCGAAAAAGATACTCCTATATGAAATATTGCATTAGACATTATACATTATATGTAATGTTTTTATAAATTAAATTAAATACAAAATTCGATACATCCAATGAATTTATTAGTCTTGCAAATTTTTTGGATAAATTTTTAGTCTAAAGGAATTTCGAGAAACTCTCGAGGTCTTCTGGGAGTTATTGATTTAATATGTTTGTGTTTATTTTTGCTTTCAACTTTTCTTTTTCTTTTTTTTTTTTTTTTTGTCTTTTGTACTGTTCGGAAAACACAAAAATACAAGCTTTTCATTTCCATAGCCCTAGCCCTCTACTTTCTTACTTTGGATCTCTTATATCATTTCTTTTTTTGATGAATAATCTCTTATTTCATTTCATTTTCTCTTTCTCACTACAAAACAATGCAAAATTTCACGGGAAAATTTTCGGTAGAAAACTGCCGCAGGAAACTCTGAGAAGTTCTGGTGAATCTTTGATGGAAAACGCTTCTGCCTTACATTTATGGTGAAAACCCACAAATAGCAGCGTGGAAAAAGCTCGACAAAGGAGTTTTCGGCGGAATTTGGCGTAAAAAAGTGGCTCCGAACACTGTGTCAGTCAAGCAACGGATGCCACAAGAAAGTTTACCGGAAAAATCCGAAGGGACACCTTCAATTGGAATTTTATGGAGGATTATCCGTCGGAAAGCTTCTCGATTAGGGTGCCCAATTTGAAAGCTTCCGGCCGAATTTCCACTGGAAAATTTGCCGGAGATATGTTATGTTTAATCTCCGGCAGATTTTCAAAGCCCAATTTCCGCCAGCACGTATATTAATATTTTAATTTTACCGTCTTCTTCGGCGGATATTCTACTGGAAAATTCCGTCGGATAGCTTTAATAAAATGGCAACCCTCTTTCCCTTTTTTTCTTTCCTCCCTTCCCTTCTCCACTTTTCCTTCTCCCCGGAAAACAGACCGCCACCGCCGCACTCGTGCCATCAGCTCTCGGTGCCGTTGCCGCCAGGTTGGTTTGTGCTTTTTTTTTTCTCCCCCCCTTTTTATTGAGTTGGAATTTATATAATCATGAGTTTTAATTTATGTTGGCTCTTGAGAAGAACTAAATTGGGAATTTATCGATTTTTATGCATCATATGTTACGAGATATTCTTTTGCGTCTTTTTGAGATTTGGGGATGGATACATACATATATATAAGAGAGAGAGAGAGAGAGAGAGAGAGAGAGAGAGGTTTATACATTCTACATAGAGATTATCATTTATATTATGAGGATGATTCCTTGTTTTTAATTAATTAACCCTATTTGTTTTATAATGTATTCATATAGTATTTGGTATGAAGTGGAATTTTGGACTTAATTTTTTTTAGGGCTTAATTTAGTTTTAGGACTTAGTTTGTTTTTTGACCAATTTTGTGCCCTAATTAATTTCTACTTATTTTGGTTAAATGCCATATCAAACGCAGCCTAAATACAAATCGACTTAGATTATTTGTAACTACCAACAAAACTCTCTATATATTACAACTATATCTCTGAAAGTGTTACAAATATTACAAGTAGACCTTCATTAATCTAATAGTAGGTGTCTAGTTGTAATATTTATTATACTTTCATGTAGATCTAATTATAATAAACAGAGAGTGCAATAGTAATTTTTCAAACTATAAGAAGTATTTTGGATATTACTGAAAACCTCATTGAGGTAATCATCCCTATATTAAAGTATCATTTTCATTATCAATCTTACAACATCAATTCCTTGGGTCTTGTTTGCTTTTATTTTGTTTTGGGAAATTAACAAAACCACACATATATTAATTTGGTAAAAAAATGAACTTGTCATTACATGCCTGTTCTTTAATTCATGCTTCAAAAAAACAAACACAAAAGCAAAAAGTAATCGGTCATATTCAAAATTATTTTATATCTCTTATACAACTTATCTCAACTTAATTTCAAAATATATAATTTCCCCATAACACAACCCAGAGCAAATCCAAACAAAGATCATATATTCTACAACTAATCCAAAAACATTTTTACATTGGACAATACATATTAAAACTGATAAAAACCGATGCAATGTTTCTAAAACACTCTAAACATCTTGAACAACAAATGCATGCATGTAACAAACATCGTGTTTAAACCTTTTATCTCCCTGCTATGTCTGAAATTGACAAACCATTTGTGCAAGACGTCTCCAAAGCAACTTGTTTGTCATAATCTTCCCGTGTGCTAGGACTGCCAACAAAGAATGCAGGTTGTTTTGGTTCTGGCAGCTGCATAGACTCATTTGTCAGCATGGAAATCACTTCTGTCATGGAGGGCCTGTCCATTGCATCATCTTGAACACACAATAATCCCACATTTATACATCGTATTATTTCATTTTTGTGGTTAGAACCATCCAATGATGGATCTGTCAGCTCCATAGCCTTTCCCTCAATCCATAGTTCCCATGCCTGGAGACTCTAACTTCATTAATTTAGAGTAACTAAGAGAGTCAACAAATTAATGCTCAATGTCACATACTACACAAGAAAAGAAAAATAAAGACATGAGTGATGAAAAATTTAGTGATAACATTAAATTTGTCACTAAATCTATATAACAAGGGACAAAAAATTGTATTTTCTCACAAAAATGATTTCGAGAAACTTAATATTGTCAGAATTGTGTTTAAATTGCTACTATTGACAATTAATGACAAGTTAGTGATAGTGAAAACTTTGTCATAAACTTGTGACAATTTTGTTGTCACTAATTTGTCATTATATAATTGTTACTAATTGTGTATAGGGACAATTCACTTATTTTGTTCACTGTTAAGCTATATTGTGAGAAAACAAAAATATTATCACCAAGATTATTATATTACTAGTCACAAAATGAAACACATTGTTTAATAACAACTTTTACATTGATCACACAATTTTTTGTCACTCACTTTACACTGTATAGTGCATATTAATTGGCTAATTATCTCAAATCCCTTCCCAGTTTATGCTTGATTACAAAATCATCATTTGTTGTTTGAAAACTTATGATAACACAGTCTACGATTAGTTCAACGACCAGAAAATTTAAAGGTGCTTGTGTAATATTATTATTAAAAATCCTGGAAAATTTAAGCATGTTAGAACAATAAGCGGTGTACTTGTAATGTTTCGGGATGTCTAATTATAACATTGCACAAGCTATGTCAAGTACTTTTGTTAGCCAAATTAATATTAGAAAGTGTTATCGTTATTTTTCAAATGGTAAAAAATATTGTCTTTATAATTAGATCAAATTTTAGAGAGCACTAACATAGTTTTATCCCATTATGTACATACCAGTCCTATGAGGTTAAGCGGGCGTTTGGAATGATAGGAGCCATGGTTTTTCTTGCCACTCACAGTTTCGAGAAGCAAAACTCCAAAACTGAATACATCGCTCTTTGTGGAAAACACACCTTTTATGGCGTACTCAGGAGACATATAGCCACTGTAAGGGATAATCACAACATTTTAGAATAATCTTGACATTTGGAGGGTGTTTGAGTGTTTTTACTGTTAGCTTTTTAATTTTACTACTGAAAAATATTTTAAAGATGGTTTGATAAAGTAATTTTTTTATTAGGCAGCTTTTTTTTTTTATTATTATTAGGCAGAATTTGATGAAGCTAAAATCTACTGAAGTTTTGAAGCACATTAGATACACTCTAGATCCTCTATTTCATTGCACATATTCTTGCCAAGTGTGTTGTATTTACGATCCTTTGTTTTTATAAAGAAAAATACTTAATACACTTGGCATATGTTTAAGATATGAAATAGGAGATGGAAAATTATTTTGAAACAGATGGTATTTGGAATTGCTTCGTTTTGGAATGAAGTGATGTTCATGTTGAGAAGTTAATAGTAGAAACTTGTAAAAGTTTAGAATGTTCGCAAAGAAGTTAACAAATTATTGCTGATAGTGGGCGTTTGTAAAATTAAGCGATTTTTTAAACTTTGATGCTTTAAATTAATCTCTTATCCACAAAAATAATATTTAGGTGATATAGTAAGAATATCAATAGTATATGGTATTTTGATCTAACCCTTTTGATAAAGAAACTAAAGTAGAATTTCTGGTTGATTTGAGATTCTAGTGGATTCAAGCTTAAAATTTTCATTATAAAAGCATAAATCATTTTAATAAACACTCTTGAAAGCAATTTCTCAATGGCTAAAGATAAAAACACTGCCAAACAGTTGTGAGATTCTATTTTAGCTTTTCCATCAAAGTGAATAGATGAAAAAGTATTATATTACCCTTATAGAGTTCGGGAATATTATTTTAGGCGGTTAAAATCGTAATTTGAAACTGTAAAACTTTGAAGAAATCACTGATTTTTGCAAACTTTCATTATCATTTTTTTTTTTGTAATTTTTTGGATTGTAGTAACAAATCTTTTAGAACTTTTACTGGTTAATTTTCTTATTAACTTCTCAATTTTTAAAGATAACAATCACTTCATTCTAATGCAGAAGAATACCAACCATCTTCTAAATAAGGTTTTTGCATTGATCCAAGGCTTGTATCTTACTATGTTCCAACAATTCTGTTTGTGTTTGCTTCATATTCTTGCTTCCCGAATATTCTAGCCATCCCAAAATCTGAGATTTTAGGGTTCATGTTCTGATCAAGCAAGATGTTGCTGGCTTTCAAATCTCGATGAATCACCCTTAATCTTGAATACTTGTGGAGGTATAATAGTCCTTGGGCAACTCCTTCAATAATGCTCATGCGGTTGGTCCAATTTAGTAAAACCCTTCTGCAAGAATCTGCTCACAAAATATTGTATATATATTTGCATAATGGATAATTAAAGAAATTTCTAAATTAAGAGCGTGTTTGGCTAAGCTTATTTAAAACATTTTATAAGTTCTTCCATTTTATAAGATATCTTTGGAGTTGATAAAATATTAGATTTTATTTTAAAAATAAGTTATTAAAGTATTTGGATTATAAATATATATTAGAGCTTATAAAATGAAAGTAACGGCAATTCTGTATTTAAAATGATCTTATAAGATGTAGGAGCTTATAAAATGTTTTAAATAAGATTAGCCAAACACCCTCTAAGTTACGCACTCTATTCCAAATTGTGCTCTATCTCCTATTCCATTGCATGAATACCTGCTAATTATGTGGCATCTATAACTCTATGTTTCTACAAGGAAAGAGTCGATATACTTGGCATATGTTTAATATATGAAATGAGAGATGGAATGTTTTTTTGGAATAGAGGATCCTAACCCTAACTTATATATTTCTTATTTCTGTATAAAGAGCTTACAAGATCCTAATATCTTATTTTAAAAGTTAATAAAATGAGCTTATAAGCTCTTCAATACATCTTTTATGATATTTAAGAGCTTACAGAATCTAAAAAAGCATTTAGTAAAGTTTTTCAGGATATATCTTATAAGCGTCCAAAATAAGATATTAAGATTTTATAAACTTCTTAATAAATAAATAAATATGAAGTTGTTCATGCCATTTTTTTGTTTTTACCATCTTAAGTACATGAATGCCATTTTTAGTATCTTGTATCTCCAATATCTTATTTTATCCACACATTTTGACAACTTTTTTTTTTTTTTTTAAAAATACTATCTAGTATAAGCTCCAAGAATATATTATAAGATGTAAGAAATCATAAAATGTTTTAGAGAAGATTAGCCGAACACCGTCTATAGCCAACTAAAGATCACAAGGTTCAACACTACAAGAAAATACTCCCCTCACTATGGGAAAAATCACTATAAATTTAAAAAATCCATCAAAATAAAGTCACAAAATTTGTTAATATATGCTTTGTAGCTGATTAATTCTACGACGGAATTGAAATCTTTCGCAAAACTAAATTTTGTGATGGAATTTTCTATCACAAATTAAAAATTTGTTATAAAAATTCATTACAAATGCTATTAATAATACATGTTTTGCTCATTTTTTAAATTCGTTAGAAATTTGTATAAATCCATCATTGTGTGTTTTTAATGAAATTTTATCCATAAAAATTTTTCTATTAGTGAAGGGGTATACCTTCTAGTGCAAGCAGTTAAATTAATGCATACCAAAGAGGAAGAAATCCAAGCTTCGGTTGGGCAAATACTCGTACACTAAAATTTTTTCTTGCCTTGTCATGCAACAACCTAGAAGTTTGACAAGATTATCGTGTTGCAGTTTAGCTATCAACAGAATCTCATTCTTGAACTCGAACAATCCTTGTCCTGAGCTTCTTGAAAGTCTTTTTATAGCTATCTCTTGTCCACTTGGCAATTTTCCCTGAAAATTTAGCTAATTGTTGGACCATATGCATATACATTGGGTAATTAGCGACTACCTAAGCAGTTACTAACTAAACAAAAAAATCGATTAGAAAATGATTTATCACTCAGTGACCAATAATGATTAAAAAATGTAACGACAAAATTAGTGACCAAAAAAATGATCCGGCCACTAATTAGTGGTTGTAATATGCGATCAATGAACCTATTTTGTAGTGGGGGCTTGGGGAGTAATACCTTATAAACTGGTCCAAACCCACCCTCACCAAGCTTATTCGCGGTGGAGAAGCAGTCAGTGGCCATCTGCAGGGCCTTAAAACTATATAGGTAAACTTGATTCATCTTCTTGTCAATTTTGTCATTCGTTGCACTGTCTTGTCCTGGAGTTATGGTTGCGCCTTCCAACTCATGTAGCAGTTTTTTTTCCGCTACACCTGAGTTCCAAATATCAACAGATCAATCTAAGACATAATAAAAACGTTGTAAATTGTCTCGGTTTGAGTTCTCACCTTTTCCACCGAAAGATCTACGCATGAAAAAGCAGATAATGCCCAAGGTTAGCAATGTTCCACCGGCAGCAGCAGCAAGCCATATCCACCACTTTTTATATATATGTTTGCCTAAAGTTGCAGTGCAACAAAGCAAGGATTGTCATATTATATCTACTTTCTTTAGCTGTAGTTTCAAACAAGATAAAAATAGTTTGTCAAACCTTTTCCCGTATCAAGAAAGTATATCTCCCTGTCAACCTTTAGTTCTTCCTGCCATATGCTTCTTGTTTCCCCTGGACTAGCGAACGATATATATTTGTCAAACATTTCACAACCAGTCCCATCTTTGTTTATTGAGGCAAAAGCAATGCAAGCACAGTGTTGCTTGCACTTAAGCTCACAATCAAAAAGGCTCATTTTTTCGTCTTGATCATATCCATAGCCAGAACCAACGATTGAGCCTTCCCTTCCATGGAACTGAAGATTATAATCCTTCCTACACTTGGGCAACACCTCCATAAGACATCCTGGCATACCTATATTCCTTGAGAAAGAACAGAGAGAAGAACTGATAGGAGCGAATGGTACGCGTGTCTCAACTACCCCATTTAAGAGTATACTGACTTTTGCCCAACTTATGTTACCTTTTATGGCATATGTCAAATATTTCTCATTCTCATTCGAAATGTAGGTAAAGTTGAGTCGATTGTGGAAATCTACTGAAATAAATGTATTATTGAAATTGTCTTTGTCCCATAGCCCACTAGTCCAATAGGCATTTCTTCGCCACCATATCATCAATTGACTCGAGCCATTCATGTCTCCCCCTAAAGTGAATGACCCCGATGCTGGTACTTGATTGCTTATCCAAGAGGTCAGTGACCAATTATGCCCTGTCCTGAAATTGATTCCAAGCTTCATCCCGGGCAAAAGTGTATCTGTGGGGTAATCAAAGCTTTGCCACAAGGTTCGATTAATTGCCCCAGCTGGATTCAATGCTCTCAGCACAAAATTTCCATTATCCAAGATCGTAGCACTTGTGTTGTTGGTACCTGTGGGGATTACGGGCGCAAGTAATTAATGTAAGTCAAATGTCACTAATGGCCACTAATATTCTTTCATTTTTTTCACTTCAATCCCTCATGTTTTATTTTTTACTTTAGAGTCTTTACACTAACAAATTGATACCAATTTCAATTCTTACAATACTGTTTGGGGGAGTTGATAAGCTAATTCCCATGGATGTCTATTTGCTAGGTTGTTCCCCTAAACCGTGGCTATTCTTAATAAAGAAAAGAGAAAATATCTAAATAAGAGACCTTATAACTTACCAGCATCCTTTGAACCCATATGAATAATATCACTTTTACAAATAACGTCTCTATAGAATAAGAAGAAAAACAAGAAAAATAAAACTTAGATTTTCATATAATCGGGCCAAATTTTATTAAACATCTTATAAGATACTTTAGAGAACTTATAAGCTTACCCAACACCCTCCAGGAATCCTAACAAGATATCGATCCAATGACCAGAATAAGAAAAATAAAACTTAATTTTCAATAGTCGATTCAATAGTCGAGTCAAATCCTGTCAAACATCTTATAAGGCACTTTAAGTTCGATCCAGCGACCAGAATAAGCAAAATAAAACTTAGTTTTCAAATAATCAAGTCAAATATTCCTATCAAACATATTATGAGATGCTTTAAAGAACTTATAAGCTTATCAAGACACCCTCTAGGAATCCTAACAAGATATCATCTAGCAACCAGAATAAGAAAAATATAAATTAATTTTCAAATAATCAAGTCAAATTCTATCAAACATAGTATAAGATGCTTTAAAGAACTTACAAGCTTATCAAGATATCCTTTAGGAATCCTAACAAGATATCATCCAACAACTAGAACAAGAAAAATAAAAATTAATTTTCAAATAATTGCGTCAAATCCTATCCGTACCAGGAACAGTGTTTGAAATAGTGACACTCCCACTCCCATCATGGCCGTAAGAAATCTTTAGGAGGCCATCAGAGTCGTCGACCCTAAGCATCGCGAATGGCTTAGGAACCGGAGTGTCTCTATTAGCAACCCACACTGGACGGTTGTAATCACCTTGCGTGGTTTCTTTGTTGGGAAAAATGCCCAAGTATATGTTGTCTGAGGTGCCAGGCCTGAAGAAATTCAATCGGAAAATTTTGTTTGCTGAAACCAGTTTATCCTTATACCTCATCTCCTGACCTTGTAATA
>JACFYI010002299.1:59299-73941 GCA_014898755.1 Handroanthus guayacan
TAATAATAATAATAATAATAATAATAATTACCTTTTTCTTTTAAATACTTTACATATTATTTATTATTAAGTAATAATAATTATTATTACTATTACCTTTTTCTTTTTAATACTTTAAATATTATTTATTATTATTTATTAATAATAATAATATTTATTATTATTATTATTAAATAATAATAATAATAATAATAATAATAATAATAATAATAATAATAATAATAAAATTATTATTATTATTATTATTATTATTATTATTATTATTATTATTATTATCTTTTTTTTTAATACTTTACATCAAAGGGTATTTTGAAAAATTACTTCCAATCATCTATTCTTTATCAATCAATGTAAACATCATATTATTTTTATCACACATTCAATCTATCAAAGTAAACGTAGGATTGTTAATATTAAACAATCTCATCCCACATTCTATCATTCATTTTATCTATCACTCACTTATCCCATCAACCAAAGTAAATGAGCCTTAGTGTGTGGTTCTTTTCTTCCTTTCCTCCCCCCCCCGGGCCGGGGGTGTGAGAGCATAGTACTTTGGCCCAATTTGATATGCAGGATGGGATGAAAATAGATCAAGCAATTGCAATAATTGATCGGCCCAAAACTAGCATTGGACCCATAGGTGTGCATTTTATAAGCCCAGATTCGAGTTTGAGATGGGAAAGAACAATCTCACACAGATTAAGCCATGAGCCATTTGCTTATTCTTACTGCTATCTATTTCATACCCAATACGTGCGCATAAAATAATTTATATATATATATATTATATTAATGTTACTGTACACTTAGTGTGTAATGCCCCGACATTCTAGAGCATCTGCCTCTAGGTCTAAAACGTTGCTCAACAAAATGAGAACCAACTAAATACCATAATAGAAAATTCATAACATTTTCATCATATAAATATCGAAGCTTAACTTAAATACAAGCTAAATTTTTTTCCAAAATTACAACTTATAATCCAAAATTATATACAACTAACTTATACAAGATCCCAACATGTTCCAACAAAGCCAAATACATCAACCAAAACATGTATTAAGTCTAAAAATCTAACATAAGCCAAATCCAATCTACCAGCTTAATTTCCTTGCAACTTCGAATGGATCCAAGAATTAATTTCCCACATGGTAATGATGAAATTATGAGTCTACTGACCCAGCAAAACTTATAAAATATAAGGGAAAGAACGAAATTCAACAAGAGGTATAGCAAGAAACGAACTATGAATGTGATAATAAATAACAAATCGAAACGTTCAAACGTACAATGCAAACAAATGGTTTATAAGATTTATCATATTTATGTCAATAAATATATAAGGCTAAACAAATTTTTGGTGGATTTATCACCCTTATAACTCCAACATATAACATATGTATAACATTATCCCTCCATTTGCTTTCTCAAGCGGCCGTTCGAGGAAAGCTATACATACTTGAGATACGGTCGCGGCAGCATGGTCAATCACGAGTTGCAAAGTAGTTCTTTAGAAACCCTCCCTCCAGGGTCCCTTCGAACCACCCATCGTATGTGAATCCTTAAGGGTTTCGACCATCAATCCAATATCGCCCAATCAAATCCCCCTGAGAATTCACAGGGCCCAACTTATCATACTTTCATAAGGTTCAAAACAAATAGAACATATTCAAAATATATAACCACATCGGGGCACGAATTCATATAACTAACAATTTAGTAAAAGATTCAGAATAGACCTTGGACTTAGAAAAAATTATCTTAAAGCCTGAAAATATTTTAAAGAAGTGAAATATGAACTTAGAATAGTAAAAAGAGGTCAAAAATTTAAAATTTGGGTTCTGTCTTGAGTGCATCAGCGCGAAAAAAATGCCTCTGATGTGAAAAAATGGCCCGAGGCTACTGCTTCAGACACATTCCCTCCACTGTTCATGCATGGTCGCGCGGTGAACAATAACCTATGAACAGTAACTTTTTTTTTTTTTTTTTTGCTTTGCTTTTCAAAACAAATTTTCAACAAGGTGGTTTTAAGATAAAACTTCTAAATATTCAAGTTCCAAACTTAATTTACAAATTTTTTGAAAAAAAAGTGTTATAAATCCATAAATTTATTTTCTTTAGTTCTTGTCACAAAATTCCAAATTTCATATGAAGTTATTTTTGTGAGGAAACTTTAGTTTTCAATTTTGAAATTTATCAAGAGTTTTATGGGAAAATATGTCACAAGTCCAAAGTTTCCTATTTAATTTACAAATTTTTGGAAAAGATGTTTTAAGTCCATAATTCCATTCTTTCATTTTGTCCCAAAAATTCTCCCAATGTCCAAGGTTCTATAATCTGAAGAACATATATAATGAGGATGGAAGTTATATGAACATTTGAGGTCCTTATATCATCAATCAATGGAGTTTTGAGCAGTTTTATCCAATGGGTGCCAAAAGGAATAAGCATATGGCTCAATGTTCATATCTGCAAGGAAATAACAAGAATAATCTTGAAAAGGCAAAGGAGAAACCACAAGTCTCACTTTTG
Source organism: Handroanthus guayacan (assembly GCA_014898755.1). Classification (NCBI taxonomy): domain Eukaryota; kingdom Viridiplantae; phylum Streptophyta; class Magnoliopsida; order Lamiales; family Bignoniaceae; genus Handroanthus; species Handroanthus guayacan. The sequence goes on from JACFYI010002299.1 coordinate 61,835, forward strand.
TTTCTTAGCTTCGGAGTTTTGAGGTTAAATGATTTCAGGGATTTGAAGTTAGCTGCCTAAACCAAAATTATACATATGTTAAGACCACAATTTCATTAACCTCAAATCTTTCATATTTCTTAAATAGAGTTCTAAGCTTACTAAGAGGTTCTAGGGAGTGTCCCCTTAATCTTTCCCCCTTTCTTTGTAAGAGTTTGAAGATGATTCTAAAAATTATATTTATATGCTCTTTGACGTGAAGGTGTAATATAAGTATATATATATATGTGTGTGTGTGTGTGTGTGTAGAGAAAACTTGAGGCAAGAGAGTTGGAATACTAAAGAAGTTAGTGAGTGTGTATATGTGCCAGAGAGTGCTTTTGCAATAGTTTGTGTGTAAGTTCGAAGAGTAAAAATTCATGAAGCCTTAGCAACCTATTTATAGAGCAAAAAGGGGCTCCCTTGCAAAAATAAAATTTAATTAGGGACTTGTCTTCAAATTCAAGGCTTGTAGAAGAAGCCTTAATACATAGAGTTGGTGGGTTTTGGTGAGAGAAATCCTCACTCATTACAAGTGACCGGATTTTTGCTGGATTCTTCCATATATTTCTTTGTTTTTTTTTTTTTTTTTTTTGAGTATTGGGCTGAAAATTGAATATAATTGGGCCAAATTTTTGGGCCAATTGGCTCGTTTGGGTCAAAATGAAGTGTAAAGAAATTTTTGGTTGCTAGAAAAATTTTTCTCATATAGAAAAATATTTTGGTCACAAGAAAATTCTTTCGTGATCGTAAAACAAATTTATCGTTTGAAAAACGAGGCATTAAAATTTTAATTAGGGAAATTTTGGAGTGTAAGAAAAAAATCTTTTGGATGGGAGAAAACATTTTAATTATAAGGAAAATTCTTGATCATGAAAATCATTTGCCGTCAGAATAATAAAAATTTTAAAATTCGATTAGAAGAATTTTCGGAGTGTTACATGATGTGTGTGCATGAAATAATTAACATATATTTCTTATATATTAAAATATAGTACATGCTTGATTAGTTGCAATGATTGATATATATATATACATACATGTGTGTATATAATACATGTACATATATATAAGTATACTTATAAAATATAATTTAATCTGAACAGGTTAAATAAACTAGTAATTTTGTGGGGGTGGGGATGGGTTTTGTGAGGTGTGTGTTGTTGGAGTTTTGTGATTTATAATATAATTGGAAGAATATTTAATTAAAAGAAAGGATGAATTACAAAAACCACCCTTGAGGTTTGGTGTAATTACAAGAACCATCCCTGAGGTTTGGTAAATTACAAAAATCACCCTTGACAAAACGATATTTTTAAGATTTAACGAAAGTTGATGATGTTACCGTATAGACATAGAGTAAATTTTAAAAGTAAAGTTGGAATTTATCTTTTGTACACACGGTAATATCGTCAATTTCCATTAAATCCTAGCGATATTATTTCATTAGGGGTGATTTTTGTAATTTGTCAAACCTTGGAGGTGGTTCTTATAATTACACCAAATCTTAAGGGTGATTTTTGTAATTCACCCCAAAAGAAAATTGAAAGATTCATTTTTAGTGATGGGTCATAATTATAATATTTTTTTTTTTTTTTAGAATTGGATTTTATTTTTTTTTTCTATTTTATTTTTTCAATGGTTGAGAATGATTGTATATTTTCAATTGTTGAAAATGATGATTGAAATTTTACATAAACATAATTCATGGACGCATGCAGAACGAATTAAAAAATTTATATTTCAAATATGTATTTTTCCACCAGCAACTAGGCGTTAGAAATTCTTGAAAGAAAATTCCAAATTATTTAATGTTGCAATATCTGGAGTGATTTTATTATATTTTAAGAGTGATTCATTATAAATTAACACTAGAATTATGTGTGCATATTCTATATGTCTGTATTTAATACGAGAACATACTAATACATGTATATGTATAATTACAATATTGTAATGTTGTGGTATTTATTAATAATATAAATACATTATATTCATACATTATGGACAAAAATCAAATTTGGTTGCCATTTGCTGTAATGTTTTAGGGTTCCTGGACTCAGAACTTTTAATAATTTACAGTCTGTGAATTGAACTGTGTGCATGTAATGCATAGTGACAAGAAAAACATCGGGCGTATGGCCTCGGGACACATCGATGCGTCCTGTCACATTTTGCTTTGTCTTAATCTCCAATATATTTATTACAGTATATATAATTAAAAAAATAATTTGAGCTGCTTATGTTTTCCTTTTTTTAATATTTGTATTCGAACTAATATATATACTTATTGAAATTAATATATAAGTTAACTAATGTGCTATAAAGAATGTATAGCATGCATGAGTAACAAAAAATTAAATGACAATATTAATTATAATGCTCACTAATTCTGTATAAAAAGTGATAAAAAATTATTTAACAAACTTAAAATTTATTTATTTTAATATCACTATTGATAATTAGTGACACAAGTATAGTAATTACCTAGTAACAGTGAAAATCTTGTCGCTAAATTGTAGTGATAACTTTTGTTGTAATTGGATTGTTACTATATTTGCATTACTAATTGTCTATACTGACAAATTAAAATACTAATTTTTGTTATTATTGAACTAGTGACAATATAAAAATTATTGTCATCTAAAACCTATTATTAGTAACAAAATAAAAGTCCTTGTTACTTAATATTTATTATTAATGACGATATTTATAGAGATTATAATGAAGTTTTTTTCATGCTTGCTTCTCCTCTTTTTACACCATTTTATAATTGAAAAAGGTGGTAATTTTTTGCGGCAATGAAAAGTAGATTTTCCTACTAAAATATGTCATGTAATCCAAAAAAATGGACTAAAATGTCAATTTTTAAAAGTTTGGGGACTAAACTAAAACTAAAACATTAAATTGATGAAAAAACCCTCATAAAAGTAGCACGTGCATTATTTCAGCCAATTTCTTGCCAAAATATCAACTGAGGGACTAACTTGGAATGGATTTATTAGTTAATTACAGACTGCAAAGTCGAGAATCATAATTTAGAAATTAAAGTGTTTCTAACGACAAACGCGAGGGACTAATAGTGACGTTTGCAATTTAAATTTTGTCACAATATACGTTAATAATGATAAAAACCTTTATTTTAAATTGTCAATATAGACATGTAGTGATAAAATGTATAATGATAATCTAATGATAACAAAAATTGTTATATTCACTGCAATTTCGTAATAAGATCGCCATTGTCGCATTCGGTGGAAGTTTTGTCTTGAAAAGACACCTCAAAAATCCGATACGTCAATTGTCTCATATTTCTCAGTTCTTTCAATATAAGCCAACATCAGATATTATAAAATATTATTGACTAATGTATGAGACATATCTATACTGTGTTGTCTCTTGTAGAAATTGATTTATTTGCCATGTTCATGCTTGTAGATTATATATTATGCTTCCTTCATAAATTGTTTTATTGTCAAGATCATGTTATGTAGTGGGCTGCAAGAAATGGAACATATTTATATTGGTGAATTATGTCAATCGATCAATATTTCTGTATTGTGCTCTTTTCCAGCGTATCAAAGGTCATATTAACATGTATCTTTATCACTAATATCATCCCATATACGCCGTCATTGTTTAGATAAAATGGCACTACCTCCGACTTTTTATATAGGAGACGTAGGTTTGAGTCCCACTTATAGAGTATGAATATTTGTCCATTGTATAACTGTATTAATCTACCAAATGGTAGTCTAGAATATTTGAATTATGCTTAGTTCATGTATCTGATCATTGAAATGTATCCATGTCAAGATATTAATGTATGATTGAATTTAAGCAAAAGAAAAAAAAAAAAAAAATTCTTATCCCATGTACACTTCTCTTTGTTCCCTTCTACTCGTTTATAGTCCATAACTTGTTGGGTATTTTAGTAAAATAAAGTACCATCCCACATAAAGTTTGAAGAAAATACTAACTATCTTTTATAATATTTCCTTATGTACAATATTTGAAATAAAAAGAAGTTTCCCACACAGACGCGCAAGAGGGAGGAAAGTGGAGGAGATACGAATTTCTAAAATCTGCGGCAAACTTCATTGTGCCTTCCTTGATTCAAAATTCAAATTCGTCAGTTGCCTAAAATTCATTATAATAAAGTGGTTGTTACTTGAAATTAATAATTTTTTCAAAATCAAAATAAAGTTTATTCTGTAACTCTTCAGTTTTCAAAATTCAAAATAAATTTTAACCAGTAATAACATATTTGACTTTTTTTGTGTTTACCAAGTAAATTAATCTTGGCAACAGTTTTGTCTCTTGAAAAAAAAAAAAAAAAACAACGCTATAACAAGGTGGGGGTCCTTAGTTAATCCGCAGAAGACACATCAGACCACAAAAAAAATCCTTTTCCTCTCTTGCCTCTTTCCACGAAATTTTTTGAGCTTTGTTGAAATGTCTAGTGTGGTTTCTGCTTCACCTAGTAGTGCAGGTTTAAGATGAAGCCACAACTAAAATATAAGACCGGGATGTTGTATCCCATAAACGACACAACTACAAACCTTATTGCACCCAAAATATTTCGTGAAGGGGTTGTGAATTCGTCTTAAGAAAGTGATCTGGTCCACGCCTCAATTTGCCTGAAAAATACAAATTACTTGTCTCCTTGTCTCTTTTTAGTATTATTTCCAACATAACTACGTAGGGCATCTATGATATTCTATTTAATACACACACATTCAGTATGCACATTGTTTCATAATAAATTTTAAATCAAAAAGTACTACAAAAAATACAGCATGAGTGACAAAAAATTAAGTGAAAATGTAAAAATTGTCATCAATTCAACATAAAAAATGACACAAATCATATTTTCTCATAAAAAATTATTTTTAAAAAATTTAATCGTGACAAAAAATGTGTTTATATTGTCACTATATATATGTCCCTATCTATATCAATAATTAATTAAAATAGTACTTTATCACATTAAGCTATATAGTGACGATGAAAAAATTATTGTCGCTCAAGACATATTACTAATGGCAAAATAGAATTTATTATCACCAAATACATATTTTTAGTGACAATTTTTATATTGTAATATAATCTATTTTAGCTCATATTATATTTTTTTAATTTCCCCAGTGAAGTGAAATAAGTAAAATTTTCTTTTTTTTTTTTTTTTTTTTTGGAAATAAGTAAAGTGATTGTATATTCTATATGCCGAATCAAAAATTAATGATAGTTTTTGACGTATACTTTATGCAAGTCAACCGAATATAAAATTCCAACCGTGAATACCCAGAAGTTTGGTCAGTTGACCCATCAATGCTCAAGTCAAGGCCAGAAGTTTGATCAGTTGACCCATTTATGCTCAAGTCAAGGCTAATTTGTAATTGCCGTCTGGAGAATGCTAATTGTTTTGTTTAGATCGATTCCTCCAAACTACTATATGTAAATACATGTCCACGCACTAAGCATGGACAAGGGCTCATCGAGGTTTGACTGAGCATGCATGTGGACTTAAACAATATACAATTTATCTTTGTTTTTCAGATCAAGACTTCATACATACTCCAACAATGGCTTCAAATTTTCCATCAATAACCACAACACAAACAAGAGAGATAATTCTAATTTTTTCATGCTGTTACTTATTATTTCTGATGCCTTCTTATGCAGATACTGATACGATTTTGCAGGGTCAGATGATGAGGTATAAAGAAAAACTGGTTTCAGCAAACAAAATTTTTCGATTGGAATTCTTTAGGCCTGGCACCTCAGACAACATATACTTGGGTATTTTTCACAACATAGAATCCAGGCCAGACCCAGATGATTACAACCGTCCAGTGTGGGTTGCTAACAGAGACACTCCGGTTCCTAACTCATTCCCAATGCTTAGGGTCAACGATTCTGATGGCCTCCTAAAGATTTCTTACGGCCTTGATGGGAGTGGGAGTGTCACTATTTCAAACATTGCTCCTGGTAGGGATAGGATTTGACTTGATTATTTGAAAATTAAGTTTTATTTTGCTTGTTCTGGTTGCTGGATCAATATCATGTTGGGATTCCTAGAGGGAGGTAAGCTTATACCTTCCTTAAAGCATCTTATAAGATGTTTGATAGGATTTGACTCGATTATCTGAAAATTAAATTATATTTTTCTTGTTCTGGTAGTTCTTAGAGGGTGTCTGGGTACTATTATACATTCCTTAAAGCATCTTATAAGATGTTTGATAGGATTTAACTTGAATACTTAAAAATCAAGTTCTATTTTTCTTGTTCTGGTTGCCTGGTCAATATCTTGTTAGGATTCTCAGAGGGTGTCTGGATAAGTTTACAAGTTTATAAGTTTTTTAAAGCATCTTATAAGATGTTTGATAAAATATAACTCTATTATTTGAAAATTATGTTCTATTTTTCTTGCTTTGGTTGTTCGATTGATATCTTGTTAGGATTCCTAGAGGCTATTTGGATAAGCTTATAAGTTCTTTAAAGCATCACATAAGATGTTTGATAGGATTTTGGCTCGATTATTTGAAAATTAAGTTTTATTTTTCTTATTTTGGTTGTTGGATCAACATCTTGTTAAGAATCTTGGAGAGTGTCAGGGTAAGCTTAAGATTTGATTCGATTATTTGAAAATTAAGTTTTATTTGTCTGGGTAAGCTTATAAGTTCCTTAAAGTATCTTATAGGATGTTTGATAAGATTTGATTTGATTATTTGAAAATTAAGTTTTATTTTTCTTGTTCTGGTTGCTGGATCGATATTTTGTTAGGATTCCTAGAGAATGTATGGATAAACTTATAGTTCTTTTAAAACATCTTATAAGATGTTTGATAGGATTTGACTCAATTATAAATTATTTTTTTATTTTTCTTGTTTTGGTTGCTAGATTGACATCTTGTTAGGATTCCTGGAGGGTGTTTGGGTAAACCTGTAAGTTCTTTAAAGCATCTTACAAGGTGCTTGATATGATTTAACTCGATTATTTGAAAATTAAGTTTTATTTTTCTTGTTCTGGTTGTTGGATCGATATCTTGTTAGGATTTTTGGAGGGTGTTTGGGTAAGTTTATAAGTTCTTTAAAGCATTTTATAGGATGTTCAGGAGCCTATATGCTAATCATTTAAAAAGTTTTTGGTAATTATTATTATTATTATTATTGACAAAAATCTTTACACTTTTTTAAAAAAATTAAAGAGTTCCTTACCTATTTTCAAGGTTTGAATAGCTTCTTTAGTTTAACCATCTTAAATAGAAAATTGTTACTATTTACATCATATAAGTTCAAAAATCTTATTTTATTCAAACACTTCAAAAATATCTTTAAAATAAGATTTAATATCTTAGAAGCTCCAAAAGCATCTAATATCTTATATGTATGATCTTATAAGATATTTTAAACAAGCTAAATCAAATACTTATGGGATGTTTACTTTAGAAGTTGGGATAATGAGGGTTTGGTTATGGATAATTTATCTAATAGTTTGAAATTAAGTTAGTATAATAGAAATCTTGTTTACTTTGATGGTTTATGTTGGTTAAGTTATCTTTGTTTGGTTTGGTGTTTACTTGATTGGTTTGATAAAATGTAGATTTGAATGGCTAAAGACAAAAAGACACTTATCACATATGGGGAATGTAGAATTGAAGTTGGTCAAAATCATGTAAATTTCTGCACAGAGTGAGGATAGTAGCATAATTAACCAAAATTAAAGTTGGTTTACTTAACCATCCAATTTTGAGTGTTTATTTTAACCCCTTTTTATCCAACATAAACCCGGGTCGAGTGGTTAAATATGGCTATTCAAACCTTCAAAATAAACAAAAGCTAATGGCGGTTTAAATAACCAAACCTCAATTAACCATTAAAGTAAACATGACCTTGGTCTTCAATTGCTAGTGATTCTATTGCCGGAAAAAGCACTTATGTCAGTATCTTCTACCATTAAAAAAAGGCAAAATTGTCATTTATCAAGAATTCAGAGAGAGAGAGAGAGAGAGAGAACCATTAAAGTAAACGTGACTTGGTCTTCAATTGCTAATGATTCTATTACTGGAAAAAGCACTTATGTCAGTGTCTTCCGCTATTTAAAAAAGGCAAAATTGTCATTTATCAAAAATTCAGAGAGAGAGAGAGAGAGAATATTCAAATAAGAGATCTTAGAAATAATAGTACATAAAAACATTATTTGTAAAGGTGATGCTCATATGGATGCAAAGGATGCTAGAGGTTTATAAAATCTTTTATTTTAGATATTTTCTCTTTGCTTTATTCGTTGCTTAAATGAAAATTTTAATCTTTTTAAATGGCGGGTAATATTGACATGAATTCTTTTACTTGTAAAAAATGGCCACGGTTTAGAGGGACAATCAGGCAAATAGACATCCATGGGAACTAGCTAATCAATGCCCCAAAACAGTATTATAAGAATTGAAACTAGTACAAATTTGTTAGTTTAAAGACTCTGAAGTAAAAAATAAAACATGAGGGACTAAAGTGAAATAAAAAAAAACAAAATATTAGTGGCCATTAGTGACATTTGACTTACATTAATTACCTGCGCTCGTAATCCCCACAGGTACCAACAACACAAGTGTTACGATCTTGGATAATGGAAATTTTGTGCTGAGGGCATTGAATCCAGATGGGGCAATTAATCGAACCTTATGGCAAAGCTTTGATTATCCCACAGATACACTTTTGCCTGGGATGAAGCTTGGAATCAATTTCAGGACAGGGCATAAGTGGTCACTTACTTCTTGGATAAACGATCAAGTACCAGCATCAGGTTCATTTACTTTGGGGGGAGACCTGAATGGCTCGAGTCAACTGATGATATGGTGGCGAGGGAATGCCTATTGGACTAGCGGGCCATGGGACAAAGACAATTTCAAAAATACAATTTACTTATTTGAGTCCTTCGGTGCACTCGACTTTACCTACATTTCGAATGAGGATGAGAAGTATTTGACATATTCGATAAAAGGTAACATAAGTTGGGCAAAAGTCAGTATGCTCTCACATGGGGAAGTTGAGACAAGTATACCATTTGCTCCTGTCAGTTCTTTTGCTTGTTCTTTCTCAAGGAATATAGGTACACCGGGATGTCTTACGGAGATATTGTTGCCAAAGTGTAGGAAGGATAATCTTGAGGTCCGTGAAAGGGAAGGGTTCATCATTGGTTCTGGGTACCGATATGATCAAAACGAAAATATGAGCCTTTTTGATTGTGAGGTTAAGTGCAGGCAAAACTGCTCTTGCATTGCTTTTGCCTCACTAGACAATGATAGGACTGGTTGTGAAATTTTTTGACAAAGATACATGGTTCAGTCCGGAAGGGGATGAAAGGTTGGTATACGTTCTTGATACGGGGAAAGGTTAGACAAACTATCTTTATCTTGATTGAAACTGGAGCTAAAGAAAGTAGAGATAATGTGACAATCCTTGCTTTGTTGCACTGCAACTTTAGAAAAACATATATATAAAGCAGTGTATTAATGGAAAAAAACATCGTAATACTGTGTCTTTATGATCAGCGGCAAACTGGCGGACATGGCTTGCCGCAGCTGCCGGTGGAACACTGCTAACCTTGAGCATTGCCTGCTTTTTAATACATAGATATTCCGTTGGAAAAGGTGAGAACTCAAACCGAGCCAATTTATGATGTTTTTATCATGTCTCAGATTGATATGTTTGATATTTGGAACTTGGGCGTAGCAGGAAAAGCACTGCTACATGAGTTGGAAGGCACAATCATACCTCCAGGACAAGACAGTGCAATGAATGATAAAATAGACAAGAATCAAGTTCACCTATTTAGTTTTGAGACCCTAGAGATGGCCACTGACTCTTTCTCCACCATGAATAAACTTGGGGAGGGCGGCTTTGGGTCACTTTATAAGGTATTCCGCTTCTCTCTGTGTGCATCACTACAAAATGGATTCATTGATCAGACACTGCAAACCACTAATTAGTGGCCGGATCATTTTTTTGGTCACTAATTTTGTCGTTGCATTTTCCAATCATCATTGGTCGCTAAGTGATACGCTAATTTGATTTATGACAAGGTTTCTGAGGCCGATGCAAGCGCTCAATACATTAGTTACAAAACCACCAGTAATCGATTTTTTATTTAGTTAGTAACTGCTTAGATAGTCACTAATTACCCGATGAATATGTATATGATCCAACAATTAGCTAAATTTTCAGGGAAAATTGCCAAGTGGACAAGAGATAGCTATAAAAAGACTTTCAAGAAGCTCAGGACAAGGATTGTCCGAGTTCAAGAATGAGATTCTGTTGATAGCAAAACTGCAACACGATAATCTTGTCAAACTTCTAGGTTGTTGCATGGAAGGGCAAGAAAAAATTTTAGCGTACGAGTATATGCCCAACCGAAGCTTGGATTTCTTCCTTTTTGGTATGTATTAATTTAGTTGCATTGTTTGCACTATATATAAGGAGCACCCCTTCATTAATAGAAAATTTTTTATGCATAAAATTTCATTAAAACACACGATGACTGATTTATGGCAAATTTCTAACAAATTTAAAAAATGAGCAAGATGTATATTAATAATGGCATTTATGATGAATTTGTAATTAATTTCTATAACGAATTTTTAGTTTGTGATAGAAAATTCTATCACAAAAGTTAGTTCTTTGACAAATTTCAATTCTGTTGTGGAATTAATTAGTGACAAAGCATATACTAACAAATTTTGTGACGAAATAATTTGTGATGGATCTTTTAAATTCGTAGTGATTTTTTCCATTAGTGAGGGGAGTATTTTCTTATAGTGTTGAACCTATATGCTACATGTGATCTTTAGTTGGCTACAGAGGGTGTTGGCTAATCTTCTCTAAAACATTTTATGAATTCTTATTTCTTATAAGATGTTTTTTGGAACTTATACTAGATAGTATTTAAAAAAAATGTTGAAATTTTTGGATAAAATAAAATATTAGACATATAAGATGCTAGAAATGACATTTCTATACTTAAGATGGCAAAAAAGAAATGGCATGTTAAGATCTTAAAAAAGAAGTTAACAACCCCTTTCATTTATTTTTTTCTTAGGAAGGTTATAAAATCCTCACATCTTATTTGGGAGCTTATAAGATATTCCTTGAAAAATTTACTAAACGGTTTTCGAAATCTTGTAAGCTCTTAATGTAAGATGTATTGAAGAGTCTCTAAGTTTATCTTATTAGCTTTCAAAGTAAAATATTAGGATCTTGATAACTCTTTATACAAAAGTAAGAAATTCCTAACTTAGGGTTAGGATCCTCTACTCCAAAATGGCATTCCATTTTCCATTCCATATCTTAAATATATGCCAAGCACATCGAATCTTTCCTTATAGAAACATAAAATTGTAGATGACACACACTTGGCAAGTATTCACACAATGGAATAGGAGATGAAACACGATTTAGAATAGAGGATCCAAGGTGCCTCACTCAGAAGGTGTTTGGCTAAACTTGTTTAAAACATCTTATAAGCTGCCACATGTTATAAGATCATTTTAAATACAGAATTGCCATTACTATCATTTTATAAACTCTAATATATATCTTGTAATCCAAATAGTTTAACAACTTATTTTCAAAATAAAATCTAACATCTTATAAGCTCCAAAAATATTTTATAAAATGTAGGAACTTATAAAATCTTTTAAATAAGCTTAGCCAAGCATCCTCTTAATTTAGAAGTTTCTCTAATTATCCTCTACGCATATATATACACGATATTTTGTTAGCAGATTCTTGCAGAAGGGTTTTACTAAATTGAACCAACCGCATGAGCATTATTAAAGGAGTTGCCCAAGGGCTATTATACCTCCACACGTATTCAAGATTAAGGGTGATTCATCGAGATTTAAAAGCCTGCAATATCTTGCTTGATCAGAACATGAACCCTAAAATCTCAGATTTTGGGCTCGCTAGAATATTTGGGAAGCAAGAATCTAAAGCTAACTGTGACACCCACGGATTTCCTTAACTTAAAATTTCTAAATCCGTCAATTTTGGGAATTCAAAACGAATTCAAGAAAATAAGCAACGTTTCAATTT
>JACFYI010002299.1:75027-85183 GCA_014898755.1 Handroanthus guayacan
TTTTCGTAACTTGACAAAATTAAGGATAAGTTTTGTAAATATATCAAACCTCAGGGGGCTCGGTTGTAATTTACCCTTCCAAATATAATAATTTCCCCAAAACAAACAACCCAGAACAAATCCAAACAAAGCTCATATTTTCTATAACTAATCCAAACACAGTTTTACATTGGACAACACATATTAAAACTGATAAAAACCGATTAAATGTTTCTAAGACACTCCAAACACAATGAGTCCTGGTCAAACCTTTTATCTCCCTGCCATGTCTGAAATAGACAAACCATTTGTACAAGGCTTCTCCAAAGTAACTTGTTTCTCTTGATCTTCCCGTGTGCTCGTACTGCCAACAAAGAATGCAGGTTGTTTTGGTTCTGGCAGTTGCAGAGACTCATTTGTCAACATGGAAATCACTTCTGTCATGGAGGGCCTGTCCATTGCGCCATCTTGAACACACAGTAGTCCCACATTTATACATCTTATTATTTCATTTTTACGGTTAGAAACATCTAATGTTGGATCTACAAGCTCCATAGCCTTTCCTTCAATCCATAGTTCCCATGCCTGGAGACACTAACTTCATTAATATGGAGTAACTAAGAGAGTCAACAAATTAATGCCCAATATCACGTACTACACAAGAAAAGAAAAACAAAGACATAAGTGACGAAAAATTTAGTGATAACATTAAAGTTGTCACAAAAATGATTTCGAGAAACCTAATATTGACATAATTGTGTTTAAATTGCTATTATTGACAATTAGTGACGCGCGCATATAATGACAATTTAGTGATAGTGAAAACTTTATCACAAACTTGTGGCAATTTTGTTGTCAATAAATTCTCATTATATATAATTGTCACTAATTGTGTATAGGGACAATTCACTTATTTTGTTCACTGTTAAGCTATATTGTGAGAAAACAAATATATTATCACCTAGAATATTATGTTGTTAGTCACAAAATGAAAGACATTGTCTAATAACAACTTTTACATTAATCACACAATTTTTTGTCACTCACTTAACACTATATAGTGCATATTAGTTGGCTAATTATCTCAAATCCCTTTCGAGTTTATGCTTGATCATAGAAACACCATTTGTCCTTTGAAAAATTATAATAACATAGCTTGTGATTAGTTCAACGAACTGAAAATTTAAAGGTACTTGTGTAATATTATTATTAAAAATCCTTGAAAATTTAAGCATGTTAGATAATAAGGGGTGTACTTGTAATGTTTCGGGATGTTTAATTATAACATTACACAAGTTATGTCAAGTATTTTTGTCGGTGAAATTAATATTAGAAAGTGTTATTGTTATTTTTTGAATGGTAAAAAATATTATTTTTATAATTAGATCAAATTTCAGAGAGCACAAATGTAGTTATCCCCAGTTATGTACATACCAGTCCTATGAGGTTAAGTGGGCGTTCAGAATGATAGCAGCCATGATTTTTCTTGCCACTCACAGTTTCCAGAAGCAAAACTCCAAAACTGAATACATCGCTCTTTGTGGAGAAAACACCTTTTATGGCATACTCAGGAGACATATAGCCACTGTAGGGGATAATCACAACATTTTAGAATAATCTTGACATTTGGAGGGTGTTTAAGTATTTTTACTGTTAGCTTTTTAATTTTAACTATTGAAAAATATTTTAAAGATGGTTTAATAAAGTAATTTCTATTTTATCAGGCAGAATTGAATTAAGCTAAAGTCTACTAAAGTTTTGAAGCACTTATACTCTGGATCCTCTATTTCAATTTATATTTCATTGCACATATTCTTGCCTAGTGTGTATGGTATCTACGATCCTATGTTTTTATAAGAAAATATTTAATACACTTGGCATGTATTTAAAACATGAAATATAAGATGAAAAATCATTTTGGAATAGATAGTATTTGGCATTGCTTCTTTTTGGAATGAAGTGATGTTTATGTTGAGAAGTTAATAGTAAGAAGTTGTAAAAAATTAGAATATTTGCAAGCAAGTTAATAAATGATTGCTGATAGTGGATGTTTGTAAAATTAAGTGATTTTTCAAATTTTAACACTTTAAGTTAATATCTTATCAACAAAAATAATATTTAAGTGATATTGTAAGAATATAAATAGTATATAGTATTTTTGATCTAACCCTTTTGATAATGAAACTAAAAGAATCTTAGGATGATTTGAGATTCCAGTGGATTCATAGTTAAAATTTTCATATAAAAGCATAAATCATTTTACTAAACACTCTTGAAAGCAATTTCTCAGTAGCTAAAGATAAAAACGTTGCCAAATACCTGTGAGATTCTACTTTAGCTTTTCTATCAAAATGAATAGATGAAAAAGTTTTATATTACCCTTATAGAGTTTGGGAATATTATTTTCGGGGACAAAATAGTAATTTGAAACTCAAAAGCTCTGGAAAAATAAATTATTTTTGCAAACTCTCATTATCCTTTTTTTTGTCATTTTTTTAATTGTAGTGACAAATCTTTTAGAACTTTTACTACTCACTTTTCTTATTAACTTCTCAATTTTTAAAGATTAAACTCACTTCATTCTAATGCAGAAGAATACCAACCATCCTCTAACTAAGGTTCTTGCATTGATCCATGGTTTGTATCTTACTACGTTCCAACAATTCTGTTTGTGTTAGCTTCAGATTCTTGCTTCCCGAATATTCTAGCCATCCCAAAGTCTGAGATTTTAGGGATCATGTTTTGATCAAGCAAAATGTTGCTAGCTTTCAAATCTCGATGGATCACCCTTAATCTTGAATACTTGTGGAGGTATAATAGTCCTTGGGCAACTCCTTCAATAATGCTCATACGGGTCGTCCAATTTAGTAAAACCTCTCTGCAAGAATCTGCTCACAAAATATTGTATATATATGCGTAGTAGATAATTAAAGAAACTTCTAAATTAAGAGGGTGTTCGGCTAGGCTTATTTAAAACATTTTATAAGCTCATACATTTTATGAGATATTTTTGGAGCTAATAAGATGTTAGATTTTATTTTAAAAATAAGTTATTAAAGTGTTTGGATCATAAGGTATATATTAGAGCTTATAAAATGATTGTAATGGCAATCCTATATTTAAAATGATCTTATAAGATTTACGAGCTTATAAGATGTTTTAATTAAGATTAGCCAAACACCTTCTAAGTCAAACACTGAGGATCTTCTATTCTAAATCGTGTTCTATCTCCTATTCTGTTGCATGAATACTTGCCAAGTGTATGGCATCCACAATCCTATGTTTCTATAAGGAAAGATTCGATATGCTTGGCATATATTTAAAACATGAAATAAGAGATTAAACGTCATTTTGGAATAGAGGATCCTAACTCTAAATTAGAAATTTCTTACTTTTGTATAAAAAGTTTATGAGATCCTAATATCTTATTTTGAAAACTTATAAGATGAGCTTATAAGCTCTTCAATGCATCTTATATTATATTTAAGAGTTTACAAAATTTCAAAAAGCGTTTAATAAAGTTTTTCAGTATATATCTTATAAGCTCTCTCAAAATAAATAAATAAATAAATAAATAAATAAAGGAGTTGTTAACTTATTTCTAAAATCTTAACACGCCATTTCTTTTTTACCGTCTCAAGTACAGAAATGCCATTTCTAGCATCTTATAATATCTTACCTTATCCACACGTTTCAACAACCTTTTTTTAAGACACTATCTAGGATAGGTTCCAAAAATATCTTGTAAGATGTAAAAACTCATAAAATGTTCTAGAGAAGATTAGCCAAACACCCTCTGTAGCCAACTAAAGATCATAGGGTTCAACACTACAAGAAAGTGCACCCCTTACTAATGGAAAAAATTACTACAAATTTAAAAAATCCATCACAAATTATTTTCTCACAAAATTTCTTAGTATGTGCTTTGTCACTGATTAATTCTATGATTGAATTGAAATCTGTTACAGAACTAATTTTTGTGATGAAATTTTCTATCACAAATTAAAAATTTGTTATAGGAATTAATTACAAATTCGCCACAAGTGACATTATTAATACATATTTTGCTCATTTTTAAAATCCATTAAAAATTCATCATAATTCTGTCATCTTGTGTTTTTAATGAAATTTTGTGCATAAGAAATTTTCTATTAGTGAAGGGGTGTTCCCTCATGGTGCAAGCAGCTAGATTAATACATACCAAAAAGGAAGAAATCCAAGCTTCGGTTGGGCAAATACTCGTACACTAAAATTTTTTCTTGTCCTTTCATGCAACAGCCTAGAAGTTTGACAAGATTATCGTGTTGCAGTTTAGCTATCAACAGAATCTCATTCTTGAATTCGGACAATCCTTGTCCTGAGCTTCTTGAAAGTCTTTTTATAGCTATCTCTTGTCCACTTGGCAATTTTCCCTGAAAATTTAGCTAATTGTTGGATCGTATACATATTCATCGGGTAATTTACGGCTATCTAAGTGGTTACTAACTAAATAAAAGATCGATGATGATTAAATTAGAAAATGTCATGACAAAATTAGTGACCAAAAAAAATGTCATTGCAGTATGCGATCAATGAACCCATTTTGTACTGATATAAAGATAGATAAGGGGAATACCTTATAAACTGGTCCAAAGCCGCCCTCACCGAGCTTATTCGTGGTGGAGAAACAGTCAGTGGCCATCTCCAACGTCTCAAAACTAAATAGGTGAACGTGATTCTCGTCTATTTTATCATTCATTGCACTGACTTGTCCTAGAGGTATCGTTGCGTCTTCCAACTCATGTGGCAGTGTTTTTCCTGCTACATGTGAGTTCCAAATATCAAACGGATCAATCTAAGACATGATAAAAACGTCGTGAATTGGCTCGGTTTGAGTTGTCACCTTTTCCAATGAAATATCTACGTATAGAAAAGCAGACAATGCTCAAGGTTAGCAGTATTCCACCGGCAGCAGCAGCAAGCCATATCCACCACTTTTTATGTATATGTTTGTCTAATGTTGTAGTGCAGCAAAGCAAGGATTGTCATATTATATCTACTTTCTTTAGCTCTAGTTTCAATCAAGACAGAGATAGTTTGTCTGACCTTTCCCTTTATCAAGAAAGTATACCGTCCTATAATCCTTCAGTCCTTCCGGCCATCTGCTTGTTGCTTCACTTGGAATGAACCGTGTAACTTTGTCAAAAATTTCACAACCAGTCCCATCATTGTTCAGTGAGGCAAAGGCAATGCAAGAACAGTTTTGCCTGCACTTAACCTCACAATCAAAAAGGCTCATATTTTCGTTTTGATCATATCGGTAGCCAGAACCACCGATTGAGCCTTGCCATTCCTGGAATTCAAGAACATCCTTCCTACACTTTGGCAACATCTCCATAAGACATCCTCGTGGTAACGGACGTATATTCTTTGACAAAGGACACTGGAAACTCTGACCAGCGAATGGTGGCATAATTATCTCAATTGACCCCTCTGAGAGCATACTGATTTTTCCCCATCCCATGTTACCTTTTATCGAATATGTCCAATACTTCTCATTCTCGTTCGAAATGTAGGTAAGGTTGAGAACATCGAAGTAATCATATAAAAAAACTGTGTTATTGAAATTGTCTTTGTCCCATAGCCCGCTAGTCCAATAGGCATTCCCTCGCCACCACATCATCAGTTGATTCGGACCATTCAGGTCTACCCCGAAAGCAAATGAACCTGATGCTGGTACTTGATTGTTTATCCAAGAAGTAAGTGACCACTTATGCCCTGTCCTGAAATCGATTCCAAGCTTCATCCCAGGCAAAAGTGTATCTGTGGGATAATCAAAGCTTTGCCACAAGGTTCGATTAATTGCCCCATCTGGATTCAATGCCCTCAGCACAAAATTTCCATTATCCAAGATAGTAGCACTTGCGTTGTTGGTACCTGTGGGGATTACGAGCGCAGGTATTAATGTAGAGTAAATATCACTAATGGTCTCTAATATTTTTTCATTTTTTTTTCATTTTAGTCCCTCATATTTCATTTTTTTACTCTGTGGTCTCCAAACTAATAAATAATTTGTGTTAGTTTTGATTCTTATAATACTACTTGGGGAGTCGATAAGCTAATTTCCATGGATGTCTATTTGCAGGGTTGTCCCCTAAACCGTGGCCATTTTTTACAGGTAAAAGGATTCATATCAACATTAACCGCCATTTAAAAATTTTTATTTAAGCAAGGAACAAAGTAAAGAGAAAATATCTAAACAAGAGATTTTATAAATCACTAACATCCCTTGGATCCATGTGGGCATTATCTTTACAAATAATATTTCTATCTGCTGTTATTTGTAAGGTTTTTTATTTGGATACTCTCTCTCTCTCTCTCTCTTAAATTTCTAATAAATGACAATTTTGTCTTTTTTAAATGGCGAATGATACTGACATAGGTGTTTTTTTCGACAATAGAATCATTAAAAATTGAGGACCAAATTCATTTTAAGTTTAATGGTTAATGGAGGTTTGGTTATTTAAACCCCCATTAGCCTTTGTTTACTTTGAAGGTTCGAATATCCGTATTTAACCACTCCACCCGGGTTTAAGTTGGATAAGGGGGTTAAAATAAACCCTCGAAATTGGAGGGTTCAGTAAACCAACTTTTAAATCTATTTTGGTTAATTACACTATTTTTCTCACTTATGCAAAAATTTACATGACTTTGACTAACTTCAATTCTGCATTTCCCATATGTGATAAAGAGTCTTTTTGTCTTTAGCCACTCAAACCTATATTTTATCCAAACCAATCAAGTAAATACAAAACCAAACAAAGATAGTTTAACCAACTTAAACCATCAAAGTAAACAAAAAGTCTTTTACACTAACTTAATTTCAAACTCACATGTTCAAAGAATTTTTCCTCACTTGCTCTCGTGTTTCTCTCTTAGAATTTTCTTGTTGTCATGTGCTTAGTCTCTTCTCTTCCTTGTAAATATTTAAATTGAAATTTTGGAGGTTATCCCCCACTTTTTTCTCAATTGCTAACCCATGATCTCCATGACTTCATTAACCCTACAACCAACCCACTATCTAGCTTAGTTAAGGGGTTATGCTTCTCTTGATCTTATCCGAAAGGGGATTATGCTTCCTAGCTGGAAGTTCAAACCTGCATTCTAGGTCAGGTGTTCCAAGGAATTAATTTGATTTATTTGGGCCCAATTACAAACCTTGATTGATGGGCGTGTTGGGCTAAATTAATTAATAAGCTGTGCCTAATATGTTTATTGTTTGAGTGGATTTAGGCTGAATCAAGGTTTATGTGTGTTTTTATATATACATGTATATCACAAACCATCAGGTAAACCATCCAAAACCAAATCCTCATTATCCCACCTTCTAAAGTAAACACCCCATAAGTATTTGATTTAGTTTATTTAAAAACATCTTATAAGATCATCCATCTGACATATTTAGATGTTTTTGGAGCTTCTAAGATATTAAATCTTATTTTAAAAAAGTTCTTGAAGTGTTTGAATGAAATAAGGTTTTTGCAAAAATAAGATTTTAGAACTTATATGACGTTAGTAGTGACAATTTTTAATTTAAGATGATTAAATTAAAAGAGCATATTAAAACCTTGAAAATAGGTAACGAACTCTTTATTTTTTCTAAAAAAGTTTATAAGATCTTTGTCAAAATATAATAATAATAATAATAATAATAATAATAATAATAATAATAATAATAATTACCGAACACTATTTAAGTGATATCTTGTAGGCTCCTAAACATCTAACATTATGCTTTAAAGAACTTATAAACTTACCCAAACACCCTCCAAGAATCCTAACAAGATATCGATCTAGCAACCAAAACAAGAAAAACAAACTTAATTTTCAATCGAGTCAAATTATATCAAGCATCTTATAAGATACTTTAAGGAACTTATAAGTTTAACCAGACACCCTTCAAGAAGCCTAACAAAAGAAAAATAAAAATTAATTTTCAAATAATCGAGTCAAATCATATCAAACATCTTATGAAATGCTTTAAATTACTTATACGTTTACCCAAACATCCCCCAAGAATCCTAACAAAATATCAATCTAGCAACCTAAACAAGAAAAATAAAAATTAATTTTCAAAAAATTGTGTCAAATCCTACCCGTACTAGTAACAGAGTTTGAAATAGTGACACTCCCAACACTGCCGTAAGAAATCTTTAGGAGGCCATCAGAATCGTTGACCCTAAGCATCGGGGATGAGTTAGGAACCGGAGTGTCTCTGTTAGCGACCCACACTGGACGGTTGTAATCATCTGGCCTGGATTCTATGTTGCGAAAAATACCCAAGTATATGTCGTCTGAGGTGCCAAGCCTGAAGAATTCCAATCGAAAAGTTTTGTTTGCTGAAACCAGTTTTTCTTCATACCTCATCATCTGACCCTGCAATATTGTATCATTTTCTGCATAAGAAGGCATCAGAAATAATAAGTAACAGCATGAAAAACTTAGAATTATCTCTCTTATTTGTGTTCTGGTTATTGATGGAAAATTTGAAGCCATTGTTGGAGTATGTATGAAGTCTTGATCTGAAAAACAAAGATAAATTGTATATTGTGTTAGCCCACATGATTAGTCAAACCTCGATGACCCCTTCTCCAACTAAGAATATTTGCTGGTAGTGCGTGGAAGTTTATTTACTCGGAAGAACTGCCTATCGATGATAGTTTGGAAAATTTATTAGTTCATGTCTCTGATCTTTGAAAATATTAATATATTAATTAAATGTAATAACTCTCTCAACAAAATATATGTGCCCATATATACAAATGGTTAGTCAAATGCCCAATCAGAATTAATCTAAACAAAACAATTAGCATTTTCCAGACGGCATTTACAAATTAGCCTTGACCTGAGCGTCAATGGGTCAACTGATGAAACTTCTGGGCATTCGCAGTTGGAATTTTATATTCAGTTGACTTGCATAAAGTATATGTCAAAAACTACCATTATATAGTATATATACATACAATCAATTTACTGGACTTGAGCATTAGTGGGTCAACTTACGAAATTTCTGGGCATTCGCAGTTGGAATTAATTTTGTATTAATAATTGGGGTGACTTGTATATAAAGTATATGTATCAAAAACTACCATTAATTTTTTATTCGGTGTATGGTATATACAATCACTTTACTTAATTAAAAAAAAAAAAAAATTACTTATTTCTCCTCATCAATTTATGTCCCCCAACTTTCATTTTTTCATCACATTGCGTCCAGCAGTCCAAAATTCCATGAAAACTAATGGTCACCAGTTTTTTTTTTTTTTTTTAATTTTGAAGAGGAAAAAGAAGCAAACCCCTCTTCAACAAAGATGCTGCACGCAGAGAAGCCCAAAACAACAACATCAGATTTCTGCTCTTCCCCAAAACAGCCGCACAGCCCCCTTGAAAAATCAAAAACCCTCTCACCCCTTGCTCAAAACACACTAATTTTCTTAATACAAACACAATAATTTTCTTAATACAAACATACCAACCACAATACACATTAGACACTAAACGAACATACGAACAAAATAAAATTATACATTAAAAACACTAACGTCGTACACTATCTCTTGAAATTATACGCTAATCACTAATACAAACAAACACACAAAAAATGAAATCAAAATTTTTAGTACAATACAGATACATCTAAGTTTTTTCTTCAATAGATGAAGTTGAATCTCCATTTTCTTGACTTTATTTTCAAATTTTCTTTCTCTACTCTTGCACATCCTTAATTCAGCTTCCATTTTCTTCTCTTTAATCACGTGTTGATTCAACTTATCTTCTAATTTTTGCTTATTTGCAAGTAGGCCGAGAATAATTTGCTTCGACCGATTGCACATCTCCAGATCCAACCATTTAACACCCCACAATAAGACTTAGTCTACAAATAAGTCAAAAGATTTAATGAGAAATAAGATAAAATTTAGTAGGATTTGGAATAAAGAAGAAACTTACTCCATAATTTGGACATGCCAAAAATCTTCTTCCTGGGTTCATGCTAGTCCAAGGGGTCTTCAATGGGAGTTTATATCTACACCCACAATACACATTTTCTTTCAAAAAATCTTCTTTTGAACAAAGTGAATTAGCATTTGAGCTAGAATTGATTTCATTTATGGAGTTCATGGTGAGTAAGAAATTTTTT